>RCUC01122819.1:0-21533 GCA_003697995.1 Taxidea taxus jeffersonii
TTTTTTTTTGGGGGGGGGGTTGTTGTTGTTGTTCTTTCCATAAGAACACACTCAAGTAAACTTCCTGCATGTAAATGTGTATCTCAGAGTCTGTTTCCAGAGACCCTGACCTAAAAAATAGTTTCAATACCAAACCAATCTTTTGATTCTTTAGCTAAGACTTTCTGGCCTCTTTAATATTCTCCTCCCATTTTCTCCTTTCAGTACTTTATATTTTTTTAAAGATTTTATTCATTTATTTGAGAGAGAGAACACAAGCAGGGGGAGGAGGAGGGACAGAGGAAGCAGACTCTGCTGAGCAGGGAGCCTGATTCAGGGCTCCATCTCCGACCCTGGGATCATGACCTGAGCTGAAGGCAGACACTTCACTGACTGGGCTACCCAGGCACCCCATGTTCTTCTCAGTATTTTAATTTATTTACCCAACCCATGTAGCAAATTTATTTTGTATATTCAGTTTTGAGATTCTGACTCATTTTTGGGGATTCCAGTTGTGGTGTTTTATTTCCTTGGATGTTCTGTGATTTTTTATTATAAATTTGTATTTCTTAACATTTGACTTGGGGGGAATTATTTGTGGCTTGGGCTAAAGATAGTTTCTTTCAGAGCAAGTTCACAATTATTTCTGCTAGGTGACTGAGGGGTTATACCAACCTAAGACCACTTTAAACTGTAGTGTTGCATTAAAGTGTTTCACATCACCTAAGCAAGGTAAATTCAGGCTATAATCCAATATGAGGGTTATTTAGTTTTTAGCTAGGATTATTTTCCCTCTTACTCAGCACTAGGATTTAAGATAGGAATACCTTACTTATAAAACCCTCAGTGAATGTACCTTCACATAGTTTTTACACTTATATCAAGGGACTAGCCAATTTGCTGAACCCAGCTTTATGATGGGATTATAGTCTTTTAGCTTTCTTAATTTCAAAAAGTACTTGACTTACCTATTCTCTATGCTCTGCAAATCTATGAAAACTAAAACTCAAGTTCACTAGAATTTGCAATTGCTCTCAAGATGGAAGGTAGGATCAACACACTGTTTATTACTTTTCATTTTCCCCTTTCATTTAGCTTTGCCTCAGAGTATTCCTTACTTTCTATTCAGTTCATCAATACATTTAAATATGTTAATCTAGTCAGTATTTATAATATTTCCCCAAAGAGATGGGCAGGCCATTAATTCTGCCCTACTGCAGAAATGCAAATCTCTCTCTAATCTTCATCAAGTATCTTCACCTTTATCATGTGGTCCTTTTTTCCCCCAGCCTAACCAGCTGGATGAGTGAAAACTGAGACCTAAGAGCAGATATGCTAAATCTATAATTATTATTTTAACGAAAGCTATGTTACTGATATAACAAAGAGTTGGAAAAATGGAAACATTAAATTGTTCTTCCCCCTCATTTGAATAATAATTGCTCCTTTGGGTAAAGATAAAAGTTAAACAAGGTGTTGGAGAGAATCCTCTAGATCCCAGTGGGACCTAAGGAAAAGCTTAATGCACTGTCTTTTCTGTTCTTAAATCACTAAAAATTAAAATGGTAATTATAAAAATTACTCAGTTTGGGGACCCACGAATAAAGGATACATTTACCCTGATCCTTTCCAGGACAATGTGAAAAGACAGCATTTTAGGATTCCCTAGTAACCTAGGTAAAACTGGATCCAGAGGGCTGAGATGTCTCTTTGCTGTTGAAAAGGGAAAAGACACAAGACAGCCATAGCAAGTCTCATGTGGTCCCAGGGCAACAAGAGAAAGCAAAGGATTTCCTTTTGCCTCTGACAACAAGACATTTGGCTGAGAGAGAGAAAGCAGGCAGATGTTGAAGGGATCCATGGTCATGATGAGAAAAAATTATAACAAAGAGCAGTGTAAGGATGTGTGTCAAGAAACCAGGTGGGAATAGAGAAACCTCAACAGATGCCAATGTGGTGGGGACACGGACATGCTTGTACACTGCAACAGATGTCAGTCTAGGACAAAGGAAGGATGAAGCCCAGATGCCTTGCCATCTGATATCACTGCATTATATAAACTTCAGAAATTAAACCAATCCAGAAAGAAAAGAAGGAGGAGGGGGCAAGACAATTTTGATTTGACTGAAAACCTAAGCCTGAGAATACTTTCAAGCAAATGAATTCTCTTAAAATTGATTCAGTTACCTTTGTTTTACTACCAAGCAGAATGGGAACTCAAAAATTGTGGTTATAAGAAAAAATAAAGTTAGAATAATTGTCATATTGCTATCACTTGAATTTTAGAGCCTGGGAATATATAACCACAAAACATCCTCTTGATTTCCACAAGAAGAAAATACTGCTCAGTTATGTAAAGTATCTGACAACTAAATTAGGATAGAAAACATGTCACTAATTGATAACCCTGCAAGCAGAACCCTAGAATGGCAAGAATGGAAAATCAAATGGAAGGTGAGAAAGTTGAAATAGTATAAATAAAACACACACACACACACACACAAACACACACTCGCTTGAAAAGCTGGTAATGAAAGGATACAGGAAACAAAAGACAGTTAAAAGTCATAACTAAAGAGATGTATGAGGTCAAGTCAAGACTTGTCTTGCTTTATTTAAAGATTACAGATACTAGATCATGTTTGACTGATCAAAGAGGGTATGTGGCAGAAATCAAGATGCTGAGATGCAGGAGACAGAAAAGCTAGAAGTATAGGGGAAGCAAAGAAGCACAAATGAAAGGATTGGATTTGGATTAAAATAATACTTTCTTCATGGTCATGAGAAGGGGAGGCAGCAGATTAATTTTTAGATATAGTAGCAAAAAGATCAAGTAGTTACTGTCTGATGCATTCTCTCTGGTCGGAAATGAAGCCATACACTGAGATTAGTAGACAGAAGAAAGAAGTAATAAAAGACTCAAGTAGAGTGGCTAAAGTGTGATTTTATTGGGCAGATAAGCAGAATAAACTTTCTGGAGAAAGTTTTTTGACTGCATTGTGGAAAGCCAACTTGAGTGGGGTGAATGTGAAACAATAGTACTTCCAACCTATTATTTGATACTTAGCTTTTGGGATAGAGGCATAGAGAGGGATTTGTCCATAGTTACACTCTTGACGGGTGTTTGTGAGATCAAGAATATTTTTTAAAGGACTACTAGTAAGCATGATATGACCAGAAAGAGAAGATGGGTTTGGAGGGATAATGTGAGAGTAGAGGCAGCTAATCAATAGTGAGGCAACTGGGACGCCTGGGTGGCTCAGTTGGTTAAGTGGCTGCCTTCGGCTCAGGTCATGATCCCAGCGTCCTGGGATCGAGTCCCACATCGGGCTCCTTGCTCGGCAGGGAGCCTGCTTCTGCCTCTGCCTGCCCCTCTGTCTGCCTGTGCTCACTTGCTCTCTCTCTAACAAATAAATAAAATCTTTAAAAAAAAATAGCGAGGCAACTGGGGACTAAAGAACTGGGTACCTTCTCAGTGAAGTTGCTTGTAATGGTGGTAGCTGTTGGGGTGGTCAGCTGATTAAATTATCAGTGATTTGAAACAAGTTAATAGGAGATGTATAAATATCCAGTCTCAGAAAAGGATGAGGGAAAACAGCAGGCAAACCAGAGTTTGAATGTGATAGAGGAAGCAGAGAGAGGAAGCAAGGGAGAGTCCTTATTATAAGGAATTTGTGTTGTATATATTTTATTGAGTTTTCAGGCAAATGGAAGTATCTTTGAAGATAGAAAATATCTGCTTTTTGGAATGGGCTTCCTTGTAAGAAGCCAGTCACAGAAAATACTCAAATAGATGGGAGAAGTATTAGTTATATTATGAAGAGCCTTCAAGATATAAAAGATGAGATTATATCATTTTTGAAGTCTCTTCCTACTCTAAGATCTCTTCTGAATTTGCTTTATCCATCCACCAACCATAGTTTTTCCTTTTTCTCTCAAGTTTAATCATTAGCAAAATTAACTATGTCTTCAATCTCTTCCTTGTCTCTCCCACCGTCTTGTCCTAATTTAAATATGGTTCCTTCCCGATGATACAGGATCTTCTGTAGACTTAATAAGCCTGGGGCTCAAAGTACAATAGGTACCCTTTCTTTATTCAGTATCCTATTCCATACAAATGAATCTCTTTCCTTTAAAAAACATCTCCTTGGCTGCTGTTGTCTCCCAAGTCAACTCCCTCTGTTCTTTGAAATATTAGCTCCTGGTTCACTGCAATTATCTCCAAAACTACTTCTTCAGCAGTGAACTCAAAGTCCAAAGTGTAAGACCTAGACCTTTCCATTCTTCTTTATCATCTTGGTCCCCACCCTAACTTCAAAATGCACTTCTGTGATCATACCCATGCCTTTATTGTTCTAATCACTGCTACTCTCCCAAAACCTCAATTTCAAGTATGTCTTATACTACAATATTCTGTTTTTCCAGCTCAATCCCTTTAAAGGGATTCAAACAGTGGTTTGAAGCCAGTGAAACCTTAGCATATTTCCTTATTTCTCACCCCTGGTACAATACTCACACTTCTCTTACTATTTTTTTTTTATTTAAGCTTTTTTTATTTAAACATATAATGTAACCCCACCACCCTCTCCCAACCCCTCTCCCCCCCACCCCCCTTGTTTTATGACATTAAAAGTCTCTTTTGGTTTGTCTCCCTCCCGATCCCATCTTGTTTCATTTTTTCTTTTCCTACCACCTTAACTCCCACCCCCCTTGCATCTCCACTTCCTCATATCAGGGAGATCATGTGATACTTCTCTTACTATTAAGCTTAAGTTTAATTGCTATGATAAAATTTCTCACTTATATGCAACATCAGCTCTTTTGTTTTCTGTCATATTTGTTTATTCTCTTAGCTAAACCACAATTACAGTTAAATCCAAATCTCCACCAGCTGCACATCTAAACCTGCACCATCATACCAGCCTGGAAGAAACCCCAAACCATCTGGACTAGCTTTAAACTCATGAGCACTAACTCATACTGTATTTTTATAGTCCATTCACTCTTTTATTCTACTATAGGATTTTGTCATGCTAGGTCCTTCTGCTTCAAACATTACTTCTCCCCATCTCAGTTTGTGACCATTCTTCCCATTTCATTGAAGAAATAAAGCAGTCAGAAGAGAAATTCCAACCACCATCTCCCCTGACACATCTATTTTCCCATATTTCCTATATTTTCCCATAACTTTCCTTCTATCATCAGGATGGACTGCACTCCAACTAAGTGTAAATTTTCCATTATGTGCACAGTTTCATCTCCCTTTTCTTTCTCGAAGACATTGCCATAGCAATTTTCGTTCTGCCTTTCTTAAATTATCAAATATTCCCCATCAACTGGTACATACCTGTTAGTATCAAAATAACGTGCAGTTATGTTGTTCATCTTATAGAGAGACTATATTGATATTACTTCTCCTTGCAGCTATCACCTTATTCTTCTAAGCATAAAGTAAAACTCCTTGAAATAGCTCCCTATTCTTGATTCTTTGAAAGTCCTTCTTCCTATTTTTTTCTCAAACCCACTACATCACATATTTATTGCCACAACCCCAACAAAACTGCTCATTTTGTTGTCACTATTGGTCTCCACACTGCTAAGTCCAATATATTCAATTCTTTCACTTTTTTTTTTTTTTTGATGTATCAGAAGCAGGTGGAATCATAGGTCATTCTCTCTAACTCAAAATATTTTATTTGGCCTCTTTTCTAATATACACAAGCCTGGTTTTCCTTCTACTTCTCTGGCTATCTTTCCTCAGTCTACTACTTTGTTCTGTCTTTTTTGCTTTTAAAATACCTAACACATAAATAATGAGAACTATAAGATTTAGTCTTTGAACCATATCACACTACTGATTCCCCTAAATGACTTTCCTGAAAAATCTTCAACTGTTTGAATTTTCCCTCTCAACATGAATGTTAAAATCTTCAACTTGATCTGTAAAACCATTTACAACTTGATTCCCTGCTCCTTCATAGACCTCATCTACCTCAACACTTTCTTTATTCATCCCCTATTCCTCCTTCATAATTTTCAAACCTGCCAGCTACACACCCACGTTAAGGCTCTATCCTTTCTGTTCCCCTTGCTGGAGATGCTCTTCCTACACACATTTGCATTTCCTTCAGATCTTTATTTTTAAAAATTACATTTTCAGTGAGACTTTCCAGCCTACTTTAGCTAGAACTGTTATAACATCTCCCACACTTAATATTCCCTTACCTTGCCTTTTTTTTTTCTTAGAACTTACCACTGCTTAACATAAGGAATAGTTTACACTGTTTCTTGTTTATTTTTGTTTCCCCACTAGAATAAATGTCTTCATGAAGGCAGGGATTTTGTCTATTTTGTTTACTAATGGATCACAGAGCCTGTACACACAACAGATCCTCAATAAATATTTGTTGAATAAATGAATAATGTCACTTGTTCCATTTTATAATCAGTGTCATGTTTAAAACTCACTATACATTAATCAAACTTGTACAAGAACTGTTTATTATTTTTCAATTATGTTACTGCTTTTGGAAGTCAAGTTCTATACCAATAAAATTTCAGATTTGATTACTAATAGAATTAGTGGTAAGAATATGATACCCATATTCATTTTGTGGATCTCAATTGTTAAAGAAATTAAAAAAAAGACTGAATTTATTCATTAGGTCTTTCAAGGTGAATTTCTAGTATGCCATAACATTAGATTCTTAGAATTCTCACCTCTAAAATGAAGAGTTTAAGAAAAGATTGTGGAAGCACTTTCACTACAAAATTTTATTAAATGTCTATCCACATCTAAAGCAGAGGGAAAAAAGATAAAATTAAAAGGTTATGCTCAGTTGTGTATTAAACAAAGGTTTCTATGTGTTATGTTTCAAGGGAGATACTTGGTATATAGTAAGCATTCAACAAATGTCAGTTATTATTGTCATCATGGTAGCTCTATTAATCTCCTTAAGATGGATTAGCAAAAAAAAAAAAAAAAAACACACAACAAAGATTTTTAATTGAGCTATGCCCCCTGTGTAACACAAAATAAATCTTATGATTGAGACAAAAATCTTTCAGAAAACAAATAATCTATAAATGATATAAACCTAAGTACAAAGCCAACATTTGCAAATTTTTGTATTCTTTTTCAGAATATGATAGTACAATCACAAATATATATTTTATCCATGGTTAAAGAGTAACTTCCAAATTTAAATACATATTTTTCAAACCCAACTTTAAATTTAATCAGTAGTATTGTAATAACACTGTATGGTGATCATGGTAGTAGCTACATTTTTGGTGACCATAGCATAACAAGAAGACTTATTAAATCACTATGTCACATGTTATACCCCTAAATTAATGCAATACTGTGTGTCAACCAAACTTAGAAAGGAAGGAAGGAAGGAAGAAAGTGAGCAAGCAAGCTAAAAATACAATAATTAAAAATGTATATTTTTAGATATGGAAATTTAAAACATTTATTCTTCTAATAACATTCAAATTTATCAGATCTATATTCTTACTTGTTATATATTTATGTAAGGTGAAATACAGATATTTCTCTAAATTGAAAGAGTCCATTCCTAATATAATATTCCTTATGAACTATCCATAGCTAAAAGGCTTCTCCAAGGACAATAAGAAGCACCAATTTTTACCTCCAATTACAAAACTGTTAATTGACTCACAATAATTATTTCTGAAATTACAAAGGTATTTGAAGCAAAATGTTCACTTCCATTTTAGTAAGAGCCCTTCATTATTTCCTTTCCAAAATATTACAGACAATATTGAAAACTATTGCAACTCATAGAAAAGTCCAACTCATAGAAACAGAGAATGGCAACAGAATGCTGGTTGCCAGGGGCTGAGGAGTGGGAAAATGGGATTGGTAATAGAGTACAGACTTCTAGTAGAAAATTTCAAAGAAAAATTGAAGAAGGATTCTTTAAAATTACTTTTAACTGAAAAAAAATTGAAAGACCAAACATAAGCTTTTATTAATCAGAAACAATATAGATGATGCTTTTATTAAAATAGCACTGAATTTTTAAAAATGTGTATTTTGAAATGTTAATACTTTCTTCCCTGATTTTCCAGTTTATGTGTATGAGTATACTTGCACAGTGGATCTCCTGGAGTATTTTGTCTATACCATGGAAAGCCAATGTGTGTTTTGTTAACATTCCTATATTAGGCTTCTTAGCTTTTAGAAGTTTTCACAAAAACTTCAGTCTTGATGGTCTTCCATAGAACAATTGTCCTTCAAAAAGACATACCAGTCTGGTTTTATTCCTAATTGCCTTATGGCAAAACAAGTAATTTTGACACATAAACTTAGGAATTGTTATTTGGATCCATACAGTTCTTGAGTGAAGATTATTGCCTCCAGAAACCATTTAATATAAATTATATTGAAAATAGTTTCATAATATATTTTAACATATGATTTTATTTCAGGTTGTTCTAAGTTATCATACATAGACATTTCATAAAAATGGATAGTCTTTTGTCTTTTGAAGTTATATAACATATTTCTCTTCATAATAAAAACACATTCTTAAAACTTTGTGCACAATAGTAACTAAGAAAAACAAATATTGAATAAATAATTTTAAAAAACCCCACTGCAATGAGTTCCCCAAAAATCTGTCAAATTTCTCTGTCTTGTTCTTAGGTTAGGTTTTAGAAATATAGAGTTAAAAACTAGCAAACCAATGTACTTTATTGGTACCATTTAAAATACCCAAAAAGTAAACAACACTTGAACATTGTGCTATATAATAGGCAAAGAGGCAAAATAAAACTTTCTTTTAACTCACAATACAAAATGATCACCCAGGAACAGTCCTTGAACTCACGTATAGAAAGTATCCAGGAAAATTTCAGAAATTTAAAAAACACAAGGATGGTTTTGCCTGTGTACAATGATTCATCTTAATTTTATTCCTATACAATTCCCTGAGGTTCTTGCATCATTTAAGGGCTCTTCCAATCCAGAAAGTCTCCTTTTCAATAAAATGTCCCTTCAAATTACAAAATATAATGGGGAACCAACCACAAGCAAGAGGGTTGGCTTAATACTTTCATCGTTTTTCAGTTGCATATTTAAAAGTAAACCAGTACAATAGCATCCATTAAAATCTTTCCTATATCACATTTTTAAAAAATGATCTTCACATATTAGAATTTTTTTTTAATTTTGTAAGGTTTATCCATTTATTTGGCATTGATAGTTAACACAAATAGTTAATCTATGGTTCTCAGATACTTATTCTGAGTTTATTCATACCCATGTTTGTGTACATGGGTCTCCTTCTACACTTAAGTTACACTCTCCTGTATGAATTTTCTGAATCCAACAAAAGCATAATAAATACTGGTTGATTAAAACCAACTGAGAACACATGTCTCTTTGCAAGTGATAGTGGCAGATTATAGGATTTATCAATAAATTCTTCCTTTCCTCCAAGTGCCTCCCCAAGGCTTGGTATTTATGGAGTAGACTTCCATAATGAATTAATGTTAGACATAGTCATGTGACTTGATTTAACCAATGGAAAAGTGACAGGGTGCCATTTCTGAGTTGGAGCCTTAACACAGTGGCATTATGTATTTCTGTTTCCACCCTATTCCTTAAAAATGCCATACCACCGTTAGCCATTTGTGTTTCAGCCAGACTACCAGAATGAAAATACATGATCAGAAACCTGTGGTCTTCAGTTTAGATGAAAATATCCTAGCTGAGATTAGAGACCTGTAGACCACTGAGGTTTAAATAAATAATTATTTTAAGCCATTGAGTTTCTGGGGAAGTTGTTATGCAACCTTAACATAGCAGAAAACTAATATTCCCTAGCATGTAATATAAGCATATATTCAAAGCCTTTAATAAGACTATAAGAAATACAGAAAGACAGTAAACACTTTGGAAGATTATTAATAGTAAAAGCAGCGCCATATCTTAAATCTTCCCTCCTGAGTAGTGTTCACAGGTGATAATTATTCTCAAAATCAAGGCTATGAAACATTAAAGATATTTTAAGAATGTCTCAAAGACTGAAAGGTGCAACATTTCACTTATAAATACATACATTACCACTTAAGGGAAGAGTTCAATTATGGCAAATATTGCATTATAATAAATAATACATAAGATCATTATATAATTGATATAATGTATTCATATCATATTTTATGTAAATAGGTGTCATTCTCAGATACTTTCTGGCTTCCATTTAGATACCATAATTCCATGTAGAGTTGATACAAGACATATTTCTTCATAAAGAAATTGAGAAATAGCCATATTGTATAACTTTTAAAATTTTAATAGTAGAGTTATGTTATATACAAAGAAAGCATATTATTCAATTATATATTGCCTAAAATTGTAACACTCAGTCAGTGTTTAAGTCAGTGACTTAATAATTTATGTTGTGAATGTATTCTGTTTGAAGAGTAAATATGTTTCAGAGGAAGATGAGCATCCCTTGGAAAAAAATATTTTATATTTGATGAAATGGCTGGGAATTACTGCCACAAAATGATATATTGCAGTTTTCACATAAGTTTTGTGTCTGTGATAGATTTCTGGGTCCCTGAAGCTCCTGCTTTTCTAATCAGCTCTCTACATAAAATAAAGGCTCACAAGGATGGAAGCACAGAGAAAATAATCAATGGATTTCTTTATTTTTAGTGTTAAATGAAGCCCAGATTTTCCCAAGTTCATAAACTTCGTTAGATTTCGAAAACAAATATCCATCCCAGATACTTCTTTTCACTTCCGTTTCTATAGGAATATTAGTCAGACATCTGAAATTTGACAGGTCTAAAATTAGATTCACTTCTACTTTTCCCAGCAAAGGGTGGTCCATTTCTTATTCCTTTTTTTTTTTCCCCTCTACTAATAGCTAAGTAGTAAAAACATTAGCATCAGCAAAGATCACAACAGAAAAAAAGGGCACACTTAAATGCTGTCATTTAGGAGACCTTAATGCAGGGAACGTTAATAAATATGAGAGCAAGTTTAAAGTAAGCTATCAAAGGATGTTGAATCGCTCTGAGTTTAGCAACCACAGGAAGTCATCAACATCATTTGTCCTAAAAAGGTGAGGGTGGGAGAATTTATAAAATGTAGGGAGGGTGCCAAAACTGGTGCTGTAGCTACAAGACTGTACTGTTCAATAGTAACTATGGACTTCAGTAGAGAAACTCAGAAAAGGGCAGTCTATCCCTTAGCAGAGAGACAGTTGCAGAAGTAAATACTGCAGCTTCAGTCTCCCCCTGACAGATCTCTTTCCATTACAACTTCCATTGGCCAGACTCAACAGGAAGCTGGGAGGAAAGAAAAGGCCACTGATGAAGTTAGTAAACATTGGTCTTGTGATGCCAGTGCAGGGTGGAGAAAGGTGAAAAGTAAACCTGGATGGGCAAACACTGTATCTAACGTACCTATCCAGTGTTTCAAAGCAGAAGCAAGAGAATCTAAATCTGTCCCTCGTCTTCACCCCATCCAGATCCAGAATAGATTTTAGTTCATCTAAATCCCAAATGGAGGAATTCTGCTTCTCTCATCATTTATTTTTCATATAAACTTTATTATGAAACCCAGGATATTCTGAGTATAATAAAACCAGTGTTATTAATCTAAGTATGAATGATGATGTGTCTTTGTAGGAACCCCCGGAGATTCTATTAGTGAAAACTATCCTCTTCATGCATCACTAAGAACAAAGTACCTATGTCAGGGCACCATATCTGAGGTCCTTCCACCAGAGTATGTGCAATTTCATGACAGAAACTTGAATCCCTCAATTAAGGGGTGGGGGGAGGTAAAACATAATTAGCTACATATGTGTATAAGGTTGGGGGAAGAGGCTGAAGTGACACGTAGAAGAACCATGATGCAAGGCCATTCTGTATGCATCAGGCTGCACTTCCCTTAAGAACTCCTGAGCAGTGAAGATAATGTTCCTGCAGGTAATTACTGAGCTGGAGAAATAGTAAGGCTGTTCACCCAACCTTCTCTTCCCTAGAGGGTAGTTAGAGCTACACCCTATGGGGCAGAGAGGAAAGGGTGTACCACCTGTGTTACACCTGTGTAAAATAAAAATGTTTTTAAAAGGCTCTTCACAACCTACTGAAGACATCCCAGGTTTTAAAATTTCTATAATAACTAAATTGTACAATGAAAGATATATATATATATTCAGATTCTAAATGAGCACGTAAATGAAGCAGTTTGTATCTGGAGAATAAAGAAATTTCCTTTTTCAGTGTAATCAAAGTCTCTTGAGGAACTAAAGAGATATTTGGTATAAAGTACCAGTTTCATAAGATATTCATATACTATTGTGAATGTAATTTATGCTTTGCATTTCTACTTCTGATTTTGAAGTCCAAGCTTCACGATACAATAGACATAGGTTCTTACAATACCGATGAGTTTCAAAAAAATGTATGAACAAAATTATACAATTACTCCAGGAAATATGAAGAAAAATAGGTGAACTCCAGGGATCTGTCTCTAAGACCAAACTCTGAGGCAGGAATTTCTTTTCCTCTCCAGTGTTTAATCAATGCCTGCTGTACATATCTCTTGAATAATGATGACTAAATGGATGGATGGATGCATGCATGCATACATAGATGAATTAATTGCATACATAGATGCATACATAGATGCAATTAAATGCATACATCGATGAATGAAGAAATCTGGCTCTGCGAAAGAATCTTCTTCTTCATAAAAGTACCAAAATATAAATAGAGCACTGTCTTGGTAATGTGTCAGAATCAGATATGTCATGACGGAACATCCCCATATGAATCAATGAGGATTTCTTTCAGTTTCTGTTTCAGCAGAAACAGAAATCCAACTTCAGAAAGTTAAACTAAATAAGGATTTGATTCGTGTATCTTTAGAAAAAAAAACATTTTAATGGGGCAGAATCGTAAGGCCATCTATTCCTTGGCAAAGAGCATGTCACTGTTCTTTGGAATGAATGGTCTTTGCTGGAGCCTGCTATAGGGGCTATTATTGGGGTTTCTTCTTCCAGCACACTCCCCCCCTCTCTCATTCATTCTGTTCAAGGGAACTAACACCCACATTTTCCAGTAGGAAGAATCAGTGCATGGAAATTCTCTCAGGCCTGGCCAAATTGTTACTACTCTCTTAGATTTTCCTGTTGCAAGGCAGAGCATGAACTTATGGTGTTAGTATCTACTTGCATACTCTCTAACTCACTTTCCACAAGGCAACTAGAGGGATCATTCTAAAGATGAAATCTTACCTTGTCCACCCTTTGCTTAAAACCCCTTCGTGGCCCAGAAAAGTACCTCCAAAGAGAGTCCAAATGTCTCAGTATATCCCATAAAGCTGTTCATGGTCTGCTGTCTGTGTTTCTCAGGAGAGCACAATGATCATTTTAGGGTGAGAAAATCACCCATCGTGCTAGAAACACCTGCAGTGAAATCTTGTCCCACATCTACTAGATCTTGGTAATGCTTTTCCTCAGTCATTATGACATCAAAAAAATCTCCAGAGATTTCCAAATATTCATGGGAAAGCTAGAGAGCCTCCTCAGTGTGGACTATTTCTCACTTAAATACTAAACTTCAATCCCCAGTGAATTACTCACAGTGTGCTTAGTAAGCAATGCTTTGTCTTACCTTAGGTATCTCTATATGCTCCTCTTCTGAAATAGTCCTAATAACTGTAACTAATTACAGAAAGACCAGCAAATATCATTTCAGATATTTTGTCTGTGCCTCCTCCAAAAAATAAATTACAACTCCTTCCTAAGTCCTATCAAGACATCTTACACTTACTCTGGATAGGACACATTAAAAATATCACAAGACTTAATTACATGTTTGTCTCACCTGCTACATTCAAAGCTAGCTGGAGGCAAAAACATCAACCTATTCAGAATTGTGCTCTCTATTCCCAACCTATTATATTTCATACCAGGTACTGACTCAGATGAAATACTTACATATAAATGGGTGGATAAGGGTGGCACTAAACTTGAAAGTAGATAACCTGACTTTGAATCTGCACTCCATTACCATTTGTGGGATCATAGTCAAGCTGCTAATAAATTCATAGCATCCTCTGATGCTCCCTACCTTGCAGGATTTCAGCGAGGATTAAATGAGGTAATGTATGTAAAATCTCTTTAAATACTGATTTACAGCTATAATCATTTTAAACTCTACCTGTAATTTTCTAGATATTAGTAGAAATTCTGTTGAGCCATAAGGTTCATTTTCTTAAGTGCCTTAAAAACTTTCTGAACGGTGTAGTTTGTTAGAGAATGTAAATGGCTGTCCAACTAGGCATATATTTAAAAACAATTAGTCAATTCAGCTATTTCATCACCTGTACTTGTGTGGAGGTTGTTTTAATTTGCATCAAAGTAGCGACTCATGAGGTTCACAGCTACCAATTACACAATTATTTCTCCTAAAAAATACATTTTTCCAAGTCCTCTAAAATTTTTATGTTAAAACTGGACAAATCATAAATACACTATGAAAAACATAATAGTTTGTGGCCATCTATGTATCAATAAAGGTTGCAGGGTGAGGTTTCAGGGTGATACCTTTTTTCCTCCCTCAGAACAAATTTTGTTACAATTTTCCCTTAATTAATATAATTGATAATAGTTATATAGCTATCTGGCATTTTAATCATGCAGATATGTTTTTTTATACCTAAAATGAAATTAAAAGCTGCTAGCAGTCTTGTACTTCGAGCGGTAGCTGGAAAAGAAATTAAAATCGAGCTGGTAATAAGTGGTGGATATGTTCAATTTGAGAGATCACAGGCCTGGGTCACACACATAGGAAATGGATAGCAGAAAATACAATGACAAATGCAGAAGAAAAGCTCCTATCCACACAATGAATTGGGCATTGTCAAGTCTTTAATAACAGGCTCTGTAATACCTAAGTTATCCAGCACAATTAAGGCCAAAACTTTTGATTAACATCAATTCTTGTAAGATATAAGAACAAACAGGATCTAAACCCTGTACTACCTACTCATTGCTATTTCATTTATCAATATGTCAGTGGGTATTTGGTTAAGGAGATCTCAAATACTCAAATTTCTTTCAACCAAGCATTCTGTAGTTCATAAGAAAGTTTAACTTTGATCTATTAATATACTAAATACTAATACTAAAGACTATCAAGCACACTCATCTAGACACTGTGATCAGCTCACTTTCAGATAATATAGGCAATCAGAAATGTTACAAACATTAGACGTGGGCCATAGCCTCTGGATAATATCAGAAATTTATCATTATAAAAATTGGGAGGATGACAAAGAATCAGAAATTTAACATTTTATTTCCAGGCCTATGTTCCTCAGTGAAAGCTGAATTGGTGGGGATTTTGGTTCACATTCCTAACATGCCAATCTCTTCAAGGATAATTGGCTTTTCCATTTCAGAATCATATGAATGAAGACACTAGATGAGTCCATGACTGAACGAGAGTACCAAGGAGTAATGTAGAAAGAAGAGAAGGAGTCCTGAGAACAGAACTGAAGTCAGAGTAGGAGAAGGAATAGTCAGGGTCAGAAATATATTGTATAATTTCATGTAAACCAAAGGAGAATACCAAAGGGAATGGTAATCAACTACTGAGTATTAGAGATTTGAAGGGGTAAAAGATGTGGATTTTAATGTTATTCAAGTCAGAATATTTTTTTCAGCATTTACACAGCCATATCTTAGAAAATGATCAGGGAAATGGAGAAAATTAAAATTTTTGAAGATATCAGTAGGAAGTTCACCCAAAGCAATTGGTCAGTTGTTCACATAAATGTTTATTAATGATTAAATGCACTGGTTTTTTTTAAAGATTTTATTTATTTGACAGAGAGAGAGAGCACACACAGCAGGGGGTTCAGCAGAGGGAGAGAGAAAAGCAGGCTCCCCACGGAGCAGGGAGCCCAGTGTGGGGGCTCCATCCCAGGACCCTGAGATCATGACCTGACCCAAAGGCAGATGCCTAACCAACTGAGCCACCCAGAAGCCCCAAAAGTGTTGAGTGTTTAATTATAAATTTTAAGTTGAAAAGGAAATATACTTTTCTTCAACTTTTTTTTTTTAATTACAACTAAATTTTTTAGAAAGTAGTGATACTTAGTGTTTTCTTTTTCTTTTACTCACTCATTCTGGTACTCATCCAATCTGGTTTACACATCCTAAACCTGCCCCATGTCTCTTCTCTCAATTTAGATGATCTAGTCAGCAACAGTAGCTGAAAACATAATTAGAGGAATATTAAGAGCAATCAGATATCTTTGAATGACAGATTTTCTCAATACTCAGATATTTCTTATATTCCATCCTTCTATGTAATAGATTATTCTTTTTATATTTTATTCTACTTTTAATGTTATATAGAAATAACCCTGACAATGTACAACCTCTGGAGTACTTTACCAAATGATCAGTCTTTTGTCATGTTAATTTTTAAATTGTATTAGTTTGCATAAACTATATAGAAACTTTCACTTTGGTAAGATTTCTGATGTGAAATGTATGTCTTCATTCAATTATTTTATACAGAAATAGTAGCTGTCACTGAATGCAAAGTAGTAGCTTTTCCTCTGATGTGATTTTTCCTTTTCAGAGACAAACCATTATCTTTAAAAGATCATAAAATGGGTAACAAAAGGGAATGAAGAAAAAAAATAGTGCAGTGTATCAGCTTTTAAAAATGTTTCCTGACTTAAAAAAAATGGCAGCCTTGGATATTTTTAAATCAGTTAAGTAATGCAAAACAAGCATGAATTCTTTATCAAATTTCTTGGGTAAGTTGGCTGGGAAAACACTGTTGCATGGCAAAAAACTTCAAGTCACTTTTGGATATTACATAGTAGGAAATTCAAAACCTATGACTCTCCCTGAATAAAATCTAGAGATATCTATTTGTTTGAGGAAATACTGTCCTTCAGTAGGTAGAATTTCATTTAGCTAGAGCAGAGACTGAAATTAAAGTTAGTACCATGGTATCACATATATGTTAAGAACCACTGAGAATATAAATTTACCCAGATTGAATGGTAATGATCAAAGCTTATTCAGTTCAGTTGTAGGAACAACTTTGGTCATCTGGAACACCACAGAATACCTAGCATATAATTAGAGCATGATAGGAATCAACACATTTGTTGGACTGTTGATTTTATCTCCCTGGTTCCCAGATGAGTAAAAGGAGATGGAGTGTATATTGTCAAATTTGACAAATGAGAAGTAGCCACCCTGAGAAAGGTCTACTGAGAGATAGAAAGAATAATTTGGTTTACATGAGTTTCTAGTAACTCTATACAAATGCAGTCTTTATACAAGAACTGAATTAGAGGGCGCCTGGGTGGCTCAGTGGGTTAAGCCTCTGCCTTCGGCCCAGGTCATGATCCTGGGGTCCCAGGATCGAGCCCCACGTCAGGCTCTCTGCTCAGCGGGGAGCCTGCTTCCCTCTCTCTCTGCCTGCCTCCATGCCTACTTATGATCTCTCTCTCTCTGTCAAATGAATAAAAAAAAAAGAACTGAATTAGAGGCTCATAGGATAGGAACATATTTCCCAAGAAGGTAATAGCTCAGTTGAAAAAGCCATCACTATGAATCATTTTTATCATAGAGGTCCCATTCTCAAGGAGGCTCAATTGGCCCAAAGACATTTTTTTGTTTGTACTGTACATTGCTTTAAATCTTATTCTGAGTATCATTAGGCAGGATCTATTCTCTCTCTCCACTATTCTTGATCTCTCCACTATTCTTGATCATATATTAGATCAACTAGTTTTAATTTAATGTCTTACATTTTTGACTGGCCCCCAAAGGCATTTGGGTGAGAGATGCTTGATAACTGGCAGATCATTGTGGAAATTTGATTATTGTAATATTCTAGGTCCAACATATCAAATGAAACCAAACACCACAAAACCTACAAACCATGTGGTGATAGGATTTTCCCTGTAATCTATTTTTTCTTAATTTGTTGTGGCAATACTCTCATACTTTTAAGAAGTATTAACAAGTGAAGTGTGTAGAGGTCATTGTGAAAGAGCCAATATCATAAGGAGATGTAAAATCAGATCACAATCAAAGAGGACTAGGAAAAGCTGGAAACTACTGAACAATTAGCTCTTCCTGCAAACTTCACCAAGTCTATTCCAGCCCCAGCCAGAGTAGTTTTGAGCCAGAATAGTTTTGAATTTCAAAATGACTATCAATAGATCAATTGATAAAGAGATTGCAGTATTTTCTTGGAATGGAATATGTCTCAGTAATAAAAAAAATTGGATTCCTGCTACATGTAACAACATGGATGAACTTCGAAGTCATTATATTGAGTAAAAGAAGATAGACTAAAATAGAACATTCTGTATAATTTATAAAAAAACTTAGAAAAGGCAAACATCTTCAGATAAATAGTAGATCACTGATTGTCAGGGACAGAAGAGATTGGTGAGGGGACGGGGGAGAAGAACTACAAAGGGACCTGAGGAAACTTGGGAGTGAGACACCTACCCATTATCTTGATAGTGATGTCAGTTTCATAAGTGTATACACATGGCAAAAGTTATCAAATTATAGACTTTAAATATGTACCATTTATTTTATGTCAATTACACTTCAATAAAACAGGTTAAAAGATGAATAAACGATCAGAATGTCAATGGAAGGCACAAAGAAAATAAACCTGGCAGTCACATGAATTGGGGATTGATAAGCAAACATCTTTTCTATAAAACATCTACTTAGCCAAATCTGTTTGTGAGTAAGAACTCAGAACAAGGAGAGATAGGCAAATAATTTCATGTTTAATGGAATTGAGCCATAGGAGCTTATGTGTCCATTTATACTTTAGGGTAGATTTTCATAAGGAGGATTTAAAAATTAGTCGTCTTTTGCTCAAACTCCTTTCCCCCACCTAGACAGTACTAAAAAGAGTATTGTCAGTATTTTCTTCTGTGACTCTGCTTCCTTGCTTCCACATTAGTCTCAATAGCAATTGGCACATTTTTTTCTTTACCTCTTAATACACCCAATTAGACTTCAACCTAGTCCTTCACTTATGGTATGTCTCCTTAAAGAGATTTTCAACAACACTATGATGGTTAGTTATATCATTCAACTTGTTCAGGCTATAGTACACAGTTATTTAATCAAAAAGTAAGTCACATGTTGCTGTGAAGTTATTTTGCAGATGTATTTAACAACGATAAGCAGCTGACTTTAAGTTGGTTTAAGTAAAGATTACCCTGGATGATGTGCATGGACCTTATCCAACTACTAGAAGAGCTTAAAATAAAAAACTGTGTTTTAAGAGAAGTAACTCTGCCTCAAGACTGCAAAATCGGGGGCACCTGGGTGGCTCAGTTGGTTAAGCATATGCCTTTGGCTCAGATTGTGATCCTATGATCCTGGGGTCCTGGGATGGAGCCCTGCATCAGGCTCCCTGCTCAGTGGATAGCCTGCTTCTCTCTCCCTCTGCTGCTCACCCCGCTTGTAAACTTTCTGTCTCTCTCTCTCTCAAAAAAATAAACAAAAGCTTAAAAAAAAAAAAAAAAGACAGACTGCAACATCATCTCTTGGTCCGAGTTTCTGGCCAGCTGGCTGGCATTACTAATTTCAGAATTGCTAGTCCCTACAACCACTTGAGTTAATTCCTTAAAACAAATCTTTTACTACTTATATCAATGTAGATCATATTAGCTTTGGTTCTTTAGAGAATGTAAACTGATATGATTACTAATATAATATGTACTGGTGCTACTGCTTTACTATGAGGAGAAATATCATTCCTGATTTCAAACACTTTGTGGAACTTTTCATTTTTCACCACAAAGCTTAAAACATATATTTTAATAATTCAAGGACTATTTATAAGATGATATTTAAGATAATAATAATTAATACTTAAAGGCTGGTTTATAATTTTTACAAATTTTGTTTCTTTTCTTATAGTCTCAAAATACATTAGTCCAGTCAGGATGCCATAACAAAATACAATTTTCAAAAACTTTTTAAATCTAATCTTAAAATGTATGTATTAGCTCAGGCTGCCATAAGAAATATAATAGATGGGATGTCTTATTAAAATTACCTCTCATTAAAATTTTTTCTCATAGTCCTGGTGGCTAAGAAATCTAAGATCAAGGTGCTGGCTGATTAGGTTCCTGGTAAGGACTATCTCCTGTAGAAGTTCATTTTTTCTTGCTATGTACTCACATGGCCTTTCCTTGGCACATGCACCCAGGTAAAGAATAGAGCAATATTTTTGGTGTCTCTTTTTTAAGGGCACTAATTCCATCAGGAGGGTCCCACCCTCCTGACCTCATCTAAATCTAATTACCTTCCAAATTCTCCATCTCTAAATACCATCACTTTGGGGGTTAGAACTTCAACATCTGAATTTTGAGGAGGACACAGTTCAGGTCATCCCAATATATAAATGTTCTTCTCCAACATTTATTGGAGTGACTTATTTTCATTGGAGTTTGATATCCCTTCAAACATTATCACATATTTTGTGACTTATTTTCATTGGAGTTTGATATCCCTTCAAACATTATCACATATTTTGTTTGAGGTGATTTTAACAGCCATTATATCAAGTAGACTAAGTAGCATATCATCACTATCTGTCATAGAAAGAAAGAAAAAAAAATAAGCTCTAACACTAAAAAAGCCAAATGACTCACTCAGCCTCAAATATTGTCAGCAGAAATAACAACCATTTCCTTACAGTTTATAACAATATTATTATTTTGTTACACCACACTGTTTCAAAATATCTTCAGGTCCATAAAAGAAAGAGTTATATATTGGTATGGAATACAGAGTATAGGGACAGTTGCAATAAAAACTCTTTGGTTCTGGCAGTTCTACTGATTTACCTTCAACGGCCTGAAAGATAACTATTCTAAAAACTAAGTAGTAATTAGGTTTTCAGCAAACCCAAGTGTTAGCCTCACTTCAATTTTATAGTAATCCTAACAGGCCTTTACCAAGTTGAACTAAATTATTTTAAAAGTGCTGTTGCAGACTGATTTATCTAAATGTTATGATCAGAATAGTTCTCAGAAACTCTGTATGAAAAATGCAAAAATAGCCTAAAAATGTATTTTGCGTATTGTATTAATATATATTTTCCCCAACTGAGGGGAACAAGTGCTGGGAAACAGAGGCTTTTAAACCTATTTTAAACAAGGAAATAATTTTTTTTAAATAAATACTTGCAATGAAATACAGTAGACTAAATATATTGACAGAGTGTCTTTAAGTGGTGCGTATGCATGTAAATGCAGAGATCTGAATCTGCATCTACTTCATCCCCTTCTCTCCAAGGCATACCACTGGAACCCTTTGTTCCTTCATGCTACTAGAATGATTTGAAAATGCTAGTTTTAGGTGATACCTGCATACAGCTTAATATTTTTATATCTGGATTATTGTTCTTCTTAGAATATATATTTCTGCTTAGAAATGTGAAGGATAGTCACAAATGGAACTGTATACCTGCCA
>RCUC01122821.1:0-35239 GCA_003697995.1 Taxidea taxus jeffersonii
AAAAAAAAAAAAAATCCCCGGGAGACTTCTTAGGGTGGGAGCAAAGAAGGTGCAAACGCTTTTCCTCCTCCCTCCACTCCACCTCCTCCCTCCCCTCCTCCCTTCGCGGGGTTGGCTTCAGGAGACTCGCGTGGCGCTCGCGTGTGAGGCTGCAGCTAGCGCCTTCTTGTTTAAAAAAAAAAAAAGGCAGAAGAAGCAAAAGTCAGTGGGGAGCACGGTCTGCTGAGTCTCCCGTTCCTTGCCCCCTAGGACTGCGCTCTCTTGCGCCGGGTCTCGGTCTCTCCAGCCGTGGCTCAGGCTGTTTTTATTATTTTGTTAACTCCCTTTCTTTCTTATTTCCTTCTTTCACTCGCCCTCCCTGGCCGGTCCCCTGTCGGTGCGCCTTCCACGTTCCCTGGCCAGAAGTGAGAGAGTGCTGGGCGGCCGGAGTGCGGCCGCCTTTTCAATGGGACACCCAGCCCCACGCGCAGCCCTGGCCCCGCCTCGCCCCCCACTCCCCGCTGCTACAGCGAGCGGCTGCAGCCCCCACTCCCCCCTCCTATCTCCTCCTCCCACCCACTCCCTAAACTCTCCCTCCTCTTCTCCCCCCACCCCCGCCCGGTCCCTGCGCCCGCTCCTTGCAAACTCTCCATTCAGTGGGGTTTGTTGTTGCAGTGCGTGCGCCTGGCGCGTGCCGGACTCCCGGCTGAATAAACAGGCGGCGCGCTCAGGGCGGGCTGCAGCCGGGGGGTGGCTCTAGAAAGGGGGGGCCAGGGTCCCTGGAGGGGCCAATAGCCCTGGGAATTGGGGGTGTATGGGTGGAAAGATTTGGGGGTGAAGTGCCTCGGGATTCTCCTGACAACTGGAGCAGAGCCCAGAGAAGGGTTTGAGCAGACAAGTGCCGCGGGTGGTGGGCAGGTTGGGGAGAATGGGGCTCTATTTTTCCTGCTTTCATCTCCCATTTACTATCATTCTCTTGGGAGTCTTTGCTGTTTGGGGGAGCTGAAGCAAATTTGCAACTGAAGTTTAGAAAGATGGGGAGAACTCCGTGGGAATTATTGCACTGTTAAGTAAATAAAAATACTGTTAAGACTGGGTCCCAACACATTCTCTCGCTAGCTCTGTGGCCCCTTGGTAAGTGGCAACTGCTCTGAGCCTCAGTTTCCTCATCTGTAGCAATAGAAGTTTGGATTAGATGGTCTCCAATATCCCACCCAGGTGTACACAGTAGGATCTGGTCTCCACAACTGAGTAAATGTGGAGGGGACCAACAAGACCAGAGGTGTTCTCACTGAGGGGTGGTTGTGATCAGTGCCATACCTCGGGGTATGGCAGCGATTTCCTCCCTCCCCCCTCATGACCTCGGTTGCATCAACCCCCCTTCCCAAAGGATTGTTTTCGGGCCGGCTGGGGGATGGATAAAGAGGGGAGAACTCTTGGGGTATTCTCAGAGTGGGTCTGAGAAAAGAGATGCGGGTGGAGGTTGAGGGACCAGAGGAGCTTCTCTGGTTTTTCCGCCGCGCAGCAGGCACCTCGGCGGCCTTGGCGCAGCCTCCACTTCGCCCCAGGCGTGTGCCCGGCGGGCCGGTGGCAGGCGACTGGGAGCCGAGCCCGGCGGGGCCGCGTGCTGGCGCCGCGAGGGGGGGCGGGAGGCGCTTGCAGCGGTGGCTCGGCCGCTTGGACAGCGCCCACCCAGGCGCCCTTCCTGGGCTTCGGTCCTGGCGCTCTCTGGTATGGCCGGGTCCAGCTTTGGGGCGCCTTGGGACGGGGCTCTGCAGAGAATGCGGACCCAGCCACCGGTCCCATCTCGGCACCGCTCTGGTGGAGGCAGGGGAAGGAGTGTGGGGCGCGTCTCAGGTCGAGTCTCCATAGACAGAAGGAAGAGGGCAATCATCTGTGGATTTGTCCGGTAGAGACAGACAATTTTGATCAGAGACCTGCAAGTAGAGCTGATTGTGGGGAGTTATCCAAATAATTGCTTCTCGTTGGACTTCCTTTGTGGAGAAGGGTCTTTCTAAAGGATCTGTGGGGGTGACCCAAGGAGCCGCCTTTGGTATGTGTGACTAGCTTGGAGTGTTACCAGAACAATAGCGGTGGTGATGGGCAGTGAAGACGGATGGCTCCGGAGGTGAAGCACCTCTCTTCTCTGCCTCAGTTTCCTCTTCGAAACGTGTGCCTCAGTTTCCTCTTCGAAAACGTGTGGGCATCGGACGGAACCGTGACCAGCAGAGACCAGTTCTGTAAACCTCCTTCCCCACACAGTCCCCTCCCCCACAGTAACCTGTGACTTCACCCCACTGCTGGACTCAGTGGACTCGGTGGGGTCCTCTCCTCCCAGCCCCAACCCATCCCAGGAAAGAAGTTGAGAGGACTCCAAGATCACTTTGGTCTTCCCTTCTGGGAAGTGTAGGAGGTTGTGGGGCCTAACACAGAGCCACACCGCCGCTTTCCTCCGTGGAAGCCTCAGACCACCTGGAGAAATAGCGGCTACTCAGGCACTCCTCCCCACCCACGAGCCCCAGCTGTGAGCCCCGGATGCTGGCCACTAGGAGGCGTCTAGGAAAAACCTCCCGGGCCCTAGCCACTCCTCTTCAGCAAAATGTGGGGAGTCGCCAACACCGACCCATCTGACTGCTTTTTCTTTCCAAAGCGGATTCAAGCGCCCTTCCATTCAGACTCTAACATTCCACATTTGGCCAAGGTCTATAATCCTGGCTCGCACTGTAACCTTGAACAAGCCCCTCTTCCTGGATTGCCCTCAGTTTCTCCATCTGTGCAGGAGCGGCTACACCAGCTCATTTCGAGATGGGTCTGGGAGTGCGGAAAATCTGCCAACAGCCAGCGCTCGTTCTCAGTTTCCTTTTCGGGTGCGGACTTCACGCGTTATGGAGATCTTAATTATCAGGGACTTCAAGGCCAGAGCCTACTCCCAACCCCCACCCCACACACGCCATAAAATGGGCGCCCAAATAGAAGCTCCAACTAGTGAAGCCATGCATTGTAGTGGCCATATGCGTTCGCCTCCGCCCAAGAGAAAAGACTAGAGGCACTGGGATCCTTCCGGCCCCAGGACATTTGTCCTTATTCTCCTTGCTCCAGCCCAGAGCCAAATCCCATCCTCATCCTCCCCACTCCAGCGTCCCCAGCCTGCTTCTTAAGGGCTTTGCAAAATCTCCAAGAACTCAGGTGTTCCCTTCTGCCTATTTGAGTAAACTCAAAGGATGCTCCTCACCATAGCCTTAACACAGCAGCGTCCTCTCCATCTTCTCCAGCCAAAAGGTAGAGTAGTTTAGTTTTGTTTTTTTAGGGGCTTGGCCTGTCTTGGGGACTCTGCATTACCAAAGTGAGTTTCACACTGAAATTGCCTTTTGGGTGGTGTCACCAGTTTGGAACAAACCACTGAAGCTTAAGAGCCCCTGAGAATCTTGCCTCTGACCCTGTGGCCTAGATGATGACCCACCCTTGCGTGCGTGTGTGTGCACACGCACACACACACACACACACCCCTCTGAGAGAACTGCCATGTACTGTCCTGGGCCTAGGGAACCCTAGACCTTGCACTGAGAGATGAAGCAAATGGACTTGATTTGACATCCAGGTTCCATTGCCTAACAGCTGTGACATGGAGCAAATAGCTTATATTCTGAGTCTCAGTTTCCTCATCTGTACCATGCCCACAGTTGGAGTACCTACCTCAAAGTGTTGTGAGGTTTCAACAAGGTGGATGTGGAGCACTCTGGGGCAGGTCTAGATTGGAAGGGATTGATGAGAACAGCCTTTCTAAAACTACGAGAAAGTCACTGATCATATAGCCCATTCAGGAAGGGGCTTGTGGGAGGATGCGGGCTCTAAGTTTCCTGGGATCACACTGTGATAATCATTTGCAGCCATTATCCAGCGTTGGAGATCCACTGTCACCCTGTCCGGCAGTCCCAGCACCTGGAAGTGGGTAATTTCTGTCATTTTGGAGGAATGATGGTATGGTAAAAAGTCAAGGAGATAGAGATAGGACCCAAGATTTTAAACATAAAACAGAAGCAAGTGAGTTCAGATACAGACATGCTTCAGGGCCTGCCCATGAAGGGGTTTAACAGAGCCATTGGCCCTTACCTCTAGTCTTCTGTGCCTCCCTAGCTAACCAAGGGCCCTGCCTCTAAGCAAGTCCCCTGGGCTTTATTTGACTAGGACACTCAAAATGTCATTTATCTAGATGTGGAGGGAGAAGAAAATGCACAAAAGGAGTGTTTAATACCTTCATCCATAAATGGAGTAGTGACACTTTCTTTGCTTATCTGTCAAGGCTGTGAGGAGAATTAAATCTGTGTTGTTCGTGAATTTACTTTGTAAATCCCTCCACACATGTCAGGGATCACCGTTCTTGTGATAAGGTGGCTGGACACTGACCTCCTTTGGTGTGTATTACCCAGAATATAGACATCCCAGAAAAATGGGAAGGTTTCTCTTTCTCTCAAAAACAATAAAAGCCCTTATCTTCTCTAGCATCTCAGGCCCCTCTTCTATGTTAGGGAATCCTGGAAGAGGACCTTACCTTAGATGAAACCTTGACTATATTCAGCCCCTGTACCTACATGGGGAGACAGCTTTCCTAGTGATGCAGGGGGATCTGCTCCCCAGGGCACCTGAGGTCCTGATGCTCCAAGTCTTCCACCTTCATTTCCACTCACAGTTGAAGGCCAGGCCTGTGCCACCTTTGTTCACACACTATCCTCAAACTCCAGAGTTGTGCACCTCCTCTCTGTAGAAAGGAGTTAAGCCACATCTTTCTTAAAAGGCTCCATCTGTGCTTTTTCTTTTGGGAGGAGGGGAATTCACATTAAAAGTGAAGCTAGATTTTCCATCCCACAGATCATTTAGTAAAGTTATATTTATAGTGGATCCTGAACAAAGAGCAAAGAAAGTACAAAGATGAACACAGGCCTTCGATTCTTGATTTGGAGACAAGACTTTTAGTGCATCCCTTAATTTGAGTGAGCGCTAAGCCTCAGAAGCCTCGGTGCTTCAAGAAAAGTGAGTATACAGGGCGTTCATAGCAGATACTTGGTTTCCAGTAGCTGTAACACAGGGCCACTGGCCTGGGGTGGACACTGCTCCAAGTCTGTACTTGACACTGTCCTATCCAGGAAAAAGGAAAAGTTTCTGACTGTTTAATCGATTGTCTCCAAGCTCAGCCTTCCCAAGGTAACCTCAGAAACTGCTGCTTGCCTAGCCCGAGTTGGGTCTGACCAGCCCGGATTGGCCTGGGAAAAGAGGTTGGGTGGGTGGGTTGGGGGGGGAGGGGGGAGGCAGAATAGCATAAACCGTGGATTGGCTTGCCTGCTTGGTCACGGCAGCCAGGCCTGCACCTGCATTAAGGAATCCAGGCTTCAAACAAATCTATTTGCTTTTTCAATAAGCCTTAAAAAAAAAAAGCTGGAAAAACAAAACAAAAAAAGCACAAACTATTATTTTATTGTGGCTTTTTGGTTGGGGGGGGTGAGGGAGTAATTTGCAGCCCCCTCTCACAAGTCCTTTTGAAGTTCTCCAAATAAGGAGAAGTAAGACTGCTAAGCCTTTATTTTTCTCTAAAGCCCCATTTACATTATGATTAAATACCTTTCTGGGATGAGCATAAAGAAAGTCGTTAATCTATATAGCTCTCCAAAGAATCAATACATTCTAAACTTTTGTAGGATTTGTTACACTCTATTTTGTTACAGTAGGCCAGCTCCTCTAGGTCTAGGCACATGGCTCTCCTTCCCTCCCCCCCCTCCACCTCCTCCAAGAATGAAAATAAAGTAAAGGTCTTTCACGGTAAACAAAACCAGCTGATTCTTCACAGAGACCCCATGAATAGCAGGAGAAGAAAAAAAAAAACTTACAATAAATGGTGCATTTTTTTCTCTGCTGGGTATAGTATTCAAGGATCAGGGCAGTATTCAAACAGAGGTCCATTTTTTGCTCAGCAAGAGAGTTTAGAAAAGAAGCGTGGGGTCCATTCAGAGCTTTCCCCCCTTCACAATCACAGGGTTCTATGAAACCTATATTCCATGCCTTGTCGGAGTGTTTCTGGGGACCAATTATTGCTTTGTTGCACGGCTTCTTTGCTGAATCTTTGAGCAGCAAGAAAAAGCGCTCTTGAGTCTACCCTTATTTTGACCATTTCAGTCATTACTCAGTGTAATAATTAATATGACAACTGGACGCTTGAGTTTGTATAGAAACACCTCAGCTACAGGAGCGAGCGTGCAGTGGGTGGTAACCAGCGGCACATCAGCCAGAGAAGCCACACACACAAAAAAAGGAATGAATGGCCAAAGAGAAAGAGAAGGAATAAAGATAAAATAGTTGGCACAACGCAGAGGAACATAAAACAGACTCGAATGGAGAGCGGGAGGGGGAAGGGGGACAATTAGAAGGGGGGGGACACCCTACAGAGGTTAACTTATTTTGAAACTGTTTTCTGAATAAAACCCTGGACGGGAGTGACCGGCTTTCAGCCGCTCCTGTTTCCCCCAGCATTTACGAACTCTCTCCTCTCTCGGAAGGAGGCGGGGGTGGAGTGGGCAGAAAGGAAGGCTCCCCCAAGCTTTAGGCTCCTCCAGGACAGGGACCCAAAGTACCACCTAGCCCAAGTTCGGGATCCTTCTGGCTTCCATTTTTGCAAAAGCGCAAAAATCCTTTTTCCTTCCTTCAACTTCAGTCTTTGGAGTTGGCAATACGGAAGATCGGGGACCAAGTGTAGACGACTCTCTGGGTCTGGGGTGAATTTGGGGGAGAGGGTCTTTCTGATGCACCCCAACAACTCTGCAACGTAACCTCAAGGAACAGCGCCCTGTGGATCTCCTGGCGGAGAGGATCTCACCCTGGGAACTCAGGGCTAGACTGGGCGCTGCTCCCCAGCACCGCGCAGTGCCCGCCTCTGCGGGTCCCCTGCAAGCTCGCCCTGGGGTTGCGACCTGCTCCTTGACGGCATAATAAATAATTAGAGGGTTTAAGCGCGTTAGCCACAGCTCATGCTAATGAGCCAGATAAGGGCTCATGCTAACCCAAAGTGACAGTTTGCATATAGGAGGGGGAAAAAAAACCCTGCTATTTCACCCCCAACTTGATTACTCCTTCTCAAATTCATACGCTCTCAACCACCTTCCCCCTTTCCTCTCGCTGTCCTCTCCTCTTATCCCCCCACCTCCCACCACACACACAACACACACTCCACCTCCTTTTGGCCCTTCCTCTGTCTTTCACCCTCCCTAGCCCCACTACGGTGTCACAAAATCCCCGGGTGCTGATATTTGACATGTGGCGAAAGTTCCCTCCCAGGCGCGTCCTGGCCGGTCTCAGCTCCGAGCTGAAACGGTTTCTGCGCTTTTCCTTACACAGTGTGAAACGCATCAGGACTCCCTTGCTCTGAGAACGACTTTGAAGGTCAGGGGCTTTTCAGAGCTCTGGGGCCCCAGAACGCACTTGGGTGCTCCCTGCGCTCAACAGGATAACGGGAGCTACGGGCTGGGGCGAAGGACGCAAGCGCCCCGGGTTCTGGAGTTCCAGAAGCGCTCCTGCCGCCTCGGGAAAGCAGGGGCAGTTTGCCGAAGTGACTGAGGTCAGTCGTGTGTCCCCATTGTGTGGCCACGTGTCCTGTGTCCATCATCACCTCCCAAAGTCCAAGCTCAGCCCGACTCCTTGCGGCGCTGCCCGGGAATGCTCTGGCCTATAAATCAGCCCGGCGGCTGTGAGCCATCTCCACCTCCCGTGCAGACCTGGACGACTGCCCCAAGGGCCAAGGGGAAAGTTTGCTCACGTGAGGTTAGGAAGGAAGCCGCCGCCAGGACCGCTGTCTACTAGGAAAACTGTTGGGCCCCAGGTGGCTCCGTTAACTCTTTCCTTCTTCTCCTTAACTTTTTCCTTCTTCCACACTTTCCTAGGCCTGGTATTTGCAGGGTCTTTATTGGGAGGAGGAGGGGGTGCAGGGGAAAGAAGAGGGTGATTTCTGATACATGGATATTTATTGACATGGAACCTTAAAGAAACAGCAACAAAAACAAAATTAAATCAGTTAGTCTTTGTAAAATGCTGAAAAACAGTGCCTGGCACACAGTGGATAGTGTACATGCATTTGTTAAAAAATGCAAGCATACGGGGCGTCTGGGTGGCTCAGTGGGTTAAGCCTCTGCCTTTGACTCAGGTCATGATCTCAGGGTCCTGGGATCAAGCCTCACATCGGGCTCTCTGCTCAGCGGGGAGCCTGCTTCCCGCCCCCTCTCTGCCTGCCTCTCTGCCTATTTGTGACCTCTCACTTTGTCAAATAAATTTTAAAAAAATCTTTAAAAAGTACAAGCATACTGAATACAAACAGGAAGTATATGCTATTCATCTAACATGTTAGAAAATGCTACTGGGATCCAAAAATGATCAAGGTTGTTATGCTCATTGATTCATGAAATAACTATAGAACATGGTTAGAAATAAGACAGTCATTGCCTTCAATAAGCTTGTAGTTTAGCAGGCAGAAGAGGAGTGTGTTAAGAAAGGAAGATCCATTAAAACCACAGTGGGACCACGATGGAGAACTCTCTGCCTCAAACTCCCTTAGTCTGGACTTTCACCCTGCCTCACACACCAGGTCACCCCCAAGGAAATACACAGTCTAGTTACAAAAGGTGGATTTTTTATATAAACAACATCCTAAAGTCGTCCAGCTCCTCCTCCCCAACCAAATAGTCATCTGGAGCTTCTCCCGAGTGGTGAGGAGACACCAGCAAGCAAAACACATGGACACCTGTAGTGTTAGGTACAGTGAAAAAGCAAGCTACTTGAAGTCAAGAGATAAATTCCAGGTTCTGGAACTTTCTAGTTCTGTGTCCTCAGACAAATTGCTCATCCTCTTCCTAGATTGTCCTTCCTTTACAAAATGAGGCACTACAGAGATACCTTACCTCCAGCTCTGACTATGTAGATAATACAGGCATCATCATATGAGCCTCTAGTGGCAATGGCTCCCCTCTCTGAGCAGACCAGCTTCTTTTCCAGTTTTTTTATGGGAAGAACCTCAGGGAGCATATGACCTCATTCACAAATTCATCATGTAGACCACTCCCTACCTGCTAGTACCAGGATTATTGTGGCTCCTCAGGCCAGGGAGATGTGGGCCATTGGCTCACCAGGGTTCAAGTGTGAAGGGAAGAAACATACCACTCTTACTGACAGTTTTGCTTGGGATACAGGATTCTCCTTTACTTGGCCTGAGAAGTTTTTGGTCAGGGATTTGGGGCCCAGGAAATCTTAGTCCTCCCCTGCGGGTAGTGTGGGTCGCTCGCCACCTGCCGGTTATTTCTAAAACTGCAGGGAGGACTGCGTGAAAATCTTGCCATTGGATTCCTTCTTTAGGCCATTCTATTAATTGTACAATTACAAATCTTGTACAATTCATTTCCACCATAGAGGGCTGTGCTCATTGTATCATGTCCCCACAATACCCACATTAGACATATATGAGGTGCCTGTTAATTTTCAGATTCTGAAACTTCATCTCAGGCACATCAAGGCATAATCAGGGCCCATAGTAGTCCTTTTTTAATTTTTTTTATAAGAGAGAAAGAAAGATAGCACAAGCAGGGGGATGGGCAGAGGGAGAGGGAGAAGCAGACTCCTCGCTGAGTGGGGCCATATCAGGATTCTGAGATCATGACCTGAGCTGAAGTCAGACACTTAAGCAACTGAGCCACCCAGTTGCCCCAATAGTCCTTTAAAAAAATATTTATTTATTTGACAGAGAGATCACAAGTACGCAGAGAGGCATGCAGAGAGAGTGGGGGGGCAGGCTCCCCGCTGAGCAGAGAGCCCGATGTGGGACTCGATCCCAGGACCTTGAGATCATGACCTGAGCCGAAGGCAGCGGCTTAACCCATTGAGCCACCCAGGTGCCCCCCAATAGTCCTTTTTGACAAGCTATAGAGTAAACCTTTTGGACTATGAAGATGGGGGACTAATACTCTAGAGGTATTCTAGGTGATAAGATACAGTACCCATTATTCAGAGCTGTGAATAACTAATCTCCCCATAGATACACTTTCTTTGCATAAAGGGACATCCTAGTGACTTCTGAAGTGGGTGGAGAGGATTGGTAAGTTATTACAGAGACAGTCTTTGATGTTGGATATGAAGAATGGTCAGAAACTTTCAGTCTGGATAAAAGGACCATGGGAACAACCCACTCAGCATGGGGCCTTTTGCTTCCCTGACTTTTGGAGCTCCAGCAAACAACCTCCACTCCCCTTTGGCCACTCCTTTTTTTTTTTTTTTTAAATGAAGTGAGATTTTTTTTAAAGATTTTATTCATTTATTTAACAGAGAGAGGGAGAAAGAGATCACAAGTAGGCAGAGAGGCAGCCAGAGAGAGGGGGAAGCAGGCTCCCTGCTGAGCAGAGAGCCCGATGTGTGGCTTGATCCCAGGACCCTGAGATTATGACCTGAGCTGAAGGCAGAGGCTTAACCCACTGAGCCACCCAGGCGCCCCTGGCCACTCCTTTTGAGGCTACATTTTGGGCTTTGTCTACACCCAGCATAGCTCCATCTTGGAAATCATAGCTTTCCATTCTCCACTCTGATTCCTTCTCATCCCCATTTTTACTGGACATTGCTCCAACCTCCTTTTTCAAGTTCTATTTCTTCCTATTCTGGTCTCTCCCAAACTCAGTCTGGAAAATGTGATTGATTAATTCCTAAACCTATATCATAAAATGCTTATCTTCTCATCCTAAAAAACAGCCAAACCATTCCTTGATCTTATGACCGCCTTCACCTCTCAGTCAGATTTTTTAGAACAGTAGTCTACACCACAGTTCCATTTAACTCCAACTCACCATCTAAGATTTGTCCCTACTGGAGTTCCTCACTGTGAAGGTTAATTTTACATGTCAAATTGACTGAGCCATGGGTTACTCAGCTATTTGGTTAAACAGTATACTGAGTGTGTCTCTGAGGGTGTGCTGAGCAAAATTAACATTTGAATTGGTGGATTAAGTAGATTGCTCTCCCAATGTGGGTGGGCATCATCCAATCCATCTTTGGCCAGAATAGACCGAAAAGGATGAGTAAGGGAGATCTCTCTCTCTCTCTCTCTCCCTTCTCTCTTTTTCTCTTTCTCTCCCTGATTGTCTTCACGCTGGGACATTGGTCTTCTTCTGTCTTCAGACTTGGACTGGAACTTACACCATTAGTTTTGCTAGTTCTCAAGCCTTGGACTCAGACTAGAACTATACCATCTATTCTCCTAGGGCTCCAGCTTGCTGACTGCAGTTTTGGGGACTTTTCAGTCTCTGTAACCATGTGATCAATTCCTTATACTCTCTCTCATTATCTATCTATCTATGGGTACAAATATAGATACAGAGATAGAAACAGATATCTCCTATTGGTTCTGTTTCTCTGAAGAATACACTTTAATACAACCACCAGTATTCTACTTTGCTAAACATAATAGCTACTCAAGTCCTGCACTTGGCCCTGCTGATTGCTCACCTCTTCTTGATGTTCTCTCCTCCTCTGGCTACCATGATTCTTATCCCTTGGGTGATTTTCTCAGTACTAGTTTTTAGTTTTCCATTTAGTTTTAGTTTTTAGTTTTCCACCATAAAGTTTTCCAATGACACACGTTGTCTGTAGGTTTTAGCTTCCATGTCTTTTGCTTATGACTCTTAAATTCTTATTTCTATCCTGGACCTGTGGATCCAGGGATGTGTGGATCCAGGGATGTGTGACCAGCATCACTACTGGGTGCTCCACTGGTAAAGCCAGTGCGACATGTTTGAAAATGGGCTCATCATTCTGACTCCCTCAAATCTTTACCTCCTTTTTGTCCTGTAATTCAGGGCTGGGCATCATGCACTGAAAACACAATCATGGGAGTTGTCCTACACTTTCCTGCTCTCCCACACACCCTCCACAGCTTCTGAGTCTTACCTATACATAACATACATCTTAATTATATTAATATATTAATTATATAAATTAAATATAATCGATAGATAGATAGATACCATTTCCCTCCTGTCTATTGCTAATACCATTGCCCTGTTTCAGTAGTCTTCAACTGGTCATTCTGCTTCCAGTTTAATCTCACTCAAATACCTTCTTCTTGCTGCCCCCAGAACAATCTATGGAGATGACATAGTCAAATGTAAAAAGGCACAAGAGTGTAAAGAAATGGTATTTTTATATCCCAGCCCAGGCAAAGTAATTTTTTCAAAGTGTAATATACCCTATTGCTCCTCTATTCAAATCTTTAAATAGCCTCCCAATTTTCTTAGGACAAGAATCCACTGCTCTTGATGCTCCATAATAATAGGGATTCTGCTTTGCCTCCCTTTGCATGCCCAGCATGGTATCTGGAACAAGGCAGGTGCTCAATAAATGCTTGTTGATTGAATGAATGGACTTAGTATAAAATGTATGCACATCTGTGATACAGAGAGTGGCATGCAATGCCTTCCATAAAAAATTTAAAGAACTCAGAAAAACTACCCTCCTCCTTTGGTACATCTGTCCTTTCACTTACTAGTTGTTGTAGGCTCCCTAAGATCAGCAGGACCTTTCTATGTGAGTATCTTCTTAACTCAGGAAGGCAATCAGATTGTCTCTCCAAGGAATACATAACCTGGTATGCAGCAAGTACTTAATTAGGATTCCGTGTAGTTGACATTGATGGTATCAAATAATGAGGGTTGTTAACTTGCCAGAACTCTTCATGTATATTTCCACAAATGTGTGAGAAGGAGCATGATGGGAAGAGCAGGGGCTATGTTTTGGTTAGTGCTAAGGGTTGGGCTGGTTGGGCATGGTACGTAGGGCTATGGGAAGCCTTTAATGACAGACCAATGGCCTGAGTGTTACAGTCTGAGAGATTTTTTTTTTAAATTTTATTTATTCATTTCACAGAGACACAGCAAGAGAGGGAACACAAGCAGGGGGAGTGGGAGAGGAGAAGCAGGCTTTCGGCTGAGCAGGGAGCCCGATGCGGGTCTGGATCCCAAGATGTTGGGATCATGACCTGAGCCAAAGGCAGATGCTTAACGACTGAGCCACGCAGGCACCCCTGTTCTGAGAGATATTTAAACAAGAGAGTGACATCATTATGTCCACAGGAGAATTCTGGAACTAAGGAATAGGGGTTGGTAGGGATAGACTCTGATTAGATCAATCCCCTTTCTTAACATCTCTTTTTGTGAGCTGTTTTAGCATGCACACTACCATTCATTCATTCTCTCAACAGACACGAGTATGAAAACCCCAAGAAGGCAAAGAATATGTCTGTTCCACTTATTAGTAACTTCCAGTGTCCAGACCAGGGCCTGACACCTAACAGGAGCTGAATAAATATGATTTGCAAAAACATTTATTGAATATCAGCTATATGCCAAGTATGTAATATGCTTCAGGTTGTGAAAATTTAAAAAAAAAAAAGACTCAGTTCCTGTGTTTGGAGGGTTCACATGATATCCCTTTCACAAGAGGGCAAGGAAAAAGGTTATTCAGGGAGGCAAGAAAAGAGGAGGGGTTCCCAAGCTGTTTGAAGTCATCAAAGGTTTCATTAAAAGCAACTCATGAACACTAGATCAGTTAGTGAAGATTTCATACTCTTCCTATGTGAGGCCTAGGCTGTTCTTTCTACCTAGGACATCTCACCTCACCTTTCTGCTTGGGTAATACCTTCCTTTCCTAACTGTCACCATGGACCCTAGACATAGCAGGGTACCTCCTCCGCTTTCCCATAGCTCCAGCCCTGACTCAGTTTACCCCTTACCTGCTGTTACTACTTGTTTCATTGTCTATTCTCTCACTGGACTCTAAGTTGGATTCAGGCAGGGTATTTTTCCTGTCTTAACCACATAAGCCCTATGTGGGGCAGATTCAAATTTTGGGACCCTGAAGCTTATAAAATTTGGGGGTTCTGTTTAGGAAAAAGATATATGGTTACAAATATTATGTAGAAAAATGAATGTATCTTTAAAGCAGAAATACAAATTATACATTATTTAAAACTAGCAAAATTTGACACATTTCAGATAAATTAACATATTTTTATAAATTAAGGGTCAGATAAACTTCTGTAACTCACTTCTATATTTTTTGGTGCGCACTCTTTGATCATCTTGTCTTTAGAGCAAATGAAAAGGTAAATCTTTTTTTCTGTAATATATGATTAAAATTTGTTCTTTAGTATTGATAGTTTGGATGCTGAAAGCATATCAGTTCATACACAAGTTTGTAGAACTACTGTATATTTGTGATATTTAATACAAGAATTCTGATACATTTATTTGACAAAATTCTTATCAAAAAAGGAAAAAATGTTGTGTTAATCATTTTGCATACTTTTCTGTCAAGTATATTCCTAACAAGGAAAGAAATTCTGTTTTTTTTAATGACAGAGATTGCCCAGGCATATAATATTTTTCTCCAGCTGTATTGAGGTATGATTGACAAATAAAAATTATGTATATTAAAGATATACAACTGGTTGCTTGAATATTCATATCACTACAGTCAAGTTAATTAACATACTCATCACTTCACATAGTGACCACTTACTTTTTCTTCTATTTTTCTGTGTGTGTGTGTGTGTTTAGTAATAACAGTTAAGATCCACCCTTTTAGTAAACTGGACAGCTACGTGTAGAAGAATGAAACTCAACGATTCTCTTACACCATACACAAAGATAAACTCGAAATGGATAAAAGACCTTAACGTGAGGCAGGAATCCATCAGAATCCTAGAGGAGAACAGAGGCAGTAACCTCTTCGACATCAGCCACAGCAACTTCATTCAAGATATGTCTCCAAAGGCGAAGGAAACAAAAGCGAAAATGAACTTTTGGGAATTCATCAAGATCAAACGCTTCTGCACTGTAGTCACCCTGAAAGGATTCTTTCCTTTTCATGACTTTCTATTATTTTCTTTCTATGGCTTCCATGTCTTCCTCTCTCACTGTTGAGTGTTGGCTCAAATGTCACCTTCTCAGAGAAGTCTTTCTTCCTATTTAAAATTGCAAACACCTTTCATTACCAATAGTCAGTACTCATCATCTTCATCCTCTGATTTACTTTTTATGCTTACTTACTACTTTTTAACAGACTGACTACACATTTACTTAGTGTATCATCCACACTGGATGATAAACTCAAGGATTTTGACCTGTTGTCTTCACTAATGTGTCCTGTCCTGGTTCTTGTACCACTGCCTGACACCTGGTCAATATATATTGAATAAATAAATGGGCGAAGCTATTATTCTAAGTATTTCAAACAAGTGATTATCTTCTATCTTTCTGTTTGGAAAGAAAAGAAATAAATCTCAGAATGTATTAAATCACATTGTATTTGCCACTAAGTATTTCAAAGGAATAACTACTAAAAACTATGTGAAGCAATTTGTGAAAAGAAAGTATATTCAGAAGCTTTTGTGTTACATTTCATAAGACTAAGGTATGTAATGAAGAAATGTGTTTTATTTCCTCAATCAGAAATAATATTTTACATTTATATATTAAAAAAAATCTTTTGCACATCAAAGGAAATAGTCAACAAAACAAAGAGGCCACCCACAGAATGGGAGAAGATATTCATAAATGACACTACAGACAAAGGGCTGATATCCAAGATCTATAAAGAACTTTGCAAACTCAGGTCACACAAAACAAATAATCACATCAAAAAATGGGCAGAAGACATGAACAGACACTTCCCTAGAGAAGACATACAAATGGCTAACAGACACATGAAAAGATGTTCATCGTCACTAGCCATCAGGGAGATTCAAATCAAAACCACATTGAAATACCACCTTACACTAGTTAGAATGGCCAAAATTAACAAGACAGTAAACAACATGTGTTGGAGAGTGGGGTGGAGAAAGGGGAACCCTCTTACACTGTTGGTGGGAATGCAAGTTGGTGCAGCCACTTTGGAAAACAGTGTGGAGATTCCTTAAGAAATTAAAAATAGAGATTCCCTATGACTCTGCAATTGCACTACTTTGGTAGTAGTTTTGCACTTTGTTAGTAGTAATTGCACTATTTGGTAAATACCCCAAAGATACGGATGTAGTGAAAAGAAGGGCCATCTGTACTCTAATGCTCATAGCAGCAGTGGCCACAGTCACCAAACTGTGGAAAGAACCAAGATGCCCTTCAACGGACGAGTGGATAAAGAAGATATGGTCCACATATCTTACGGAGTATTATGCCTCCATCAGAAAGGATGAATACCCAACTTTTGTATCAACATGGATGGGACTGGAAGAGATTATGCTGAGGGAAATAAGTCAAACAGAGAGAGTGAATTATCATATGGTTTCATTTATTTGTGGAGCATAAGGAATAACACGGAGGACATGGGGAGCTGGAGAGGAGAAGGGAGTTGGGGGAAATTGGAGGGGGAGATGAACCAAGAGAGACTGTGGACTCTGAGAAAAAATCTGAGGGTTTTGGAGGGGAGGGGAGTGGGAGGTTCGGTGATCCTGGTGGTGGGTATTATGGAGGACACGTATAGCATGGAGCACTGGGTGTGGTGTATAAACATTGAATTCTGGAACACTAAAAAGAAATTTAAAAAATAAATAAAAATTAAAAAAATAAGAATTAGAAAGAGAATCCATGCCTAAGATCACATGTTTGTCTTTCAAACTGAAAGAGAAGAAGCTGAGCACTCCATGGTTTGGTGGGTTGAGTGCCTTGGGAGATGTGTTTCCCAAATTTGTGACTCAACAAGTAATGACTGCAAGTACCAACACCTTAGCTTTCTTTCTTTTTTCTTTTTTTAAAAATTTTATAGTTTATTCTGTTGATGAGCAAGTTTGAGTTCAGGAAAAACAATAAATGTAGATGTCATCAGATGTATCTTCACTAAATACAATAGAAAATAAAGTTTTCCTTTTTATTTTTCTATAGCATAGAATCATAAATGCAGTCCCTGCACTTGAAATTGCATTCCAAGGGTTTCAAGACCCAGACTTCCCTGGTCTTTTCTTTTCTTTCTTACTTTTTTTTCTTTTACTTAAAATTTTTTTTTTTTACTATTAACATGTAATGTGTTATTTGTTTCAAGGGTACAGGCCTGTGATTCATCAGTCTTACTCAATACACAGGGCCCACCACAACACATACCCTCCCTAATGTCCAATGTTCATCACCCAGCCACCTCATCCCCCCACCCTTCTTCCCTCCAGTTAATATTTATACGCCTAACATGGGAGCAGCCAATTATAGAAGACCTTAGTTTTCTAATGGTCAGATTTAACGAGGCTCCACAGGGGCTAGGAGTCTCTGAATGGACAGAAGTGTTTATACTACCTTTGCCCTCTGCAGAGTGCTCTGCTCACTCAAGAGCCAGAGAGAAAGGAGAAGGGATAATTACTCCAACCCTAAACCTCAGCACCCCAGGTCTTTTGCTTCCTATCCCACAAGACCACAATTCCTCATCTATCCCATGAGAATACTAAAAACCTCTCTCATTGGACTGTAGCAAGGATTAAATAAGATAAACTTTGAAGTGTGCCTGGCGCTAAATAAGTATTTAAGTGCTGAATAAATATTTGTCCCTTTCTCTTCCCAGAGAGAAGGAGATGGAAAGAGTAACACTGAGAGATAGCTTCACTTATGTCTAACTAAAAATCCAGTATTGCTTTAGGCAAATTCTCTAGGCAAGCTACTTTTTCTCTTTGGGACATTTCTTCCTTATGTACAGAAATATAAAAGCATAAATTTAACCAAAAAGTCTCTTTCTTAAACCTACAATTTAGAGAAAACACCACTTTATCCTCCTTTTTTGTGGTGGTATACCTTATGATATACTTACACAATGGGAAGTATAAGGCTTTATATTTTACCAGTCACTAATTGAATTATGTGCATTTTGAGATAAAATTTTTTATGATTTTAAAAGTAATTTTATGGCTGCCTCTGTTACATGAATGAACTGTAATTGAATTATTCCCCTACTGCTTAAGTTTTAATCTCTCCCCCATTTTTTCCCCCTGAACACTTTTGTTGTATGTTTTTCTACATTTATGATGAAACCAATATGAATTGAGTACTTGGTATGGATTGGGCACCATGCCTAGTCTTGGAATTTAGAAAGACTAACATTTGGTCTCTGGTATGAGAACCCTTAGTCTAGAAGGAGGGAACAGAAGAGTAACAGAAAGGCAAGAAAGTTTATGAGTTTAGTTGTAAAGAAAATTTCAAGATGCTATCTGAGGTGCCTGGGAGCAGTGAGTCAGAGAAGGCTTTTTGGAAGTCCTGTACTTGGGTTAATCAATTGAGTACTAATCCTTACTCCTGAGTCTCACCACTGAGGTAGTTTCCCTTGTCTTTGACACTGGATTTTTTTTTTCAGACTGAATCTCAGCCTGATCTGCTTAGATTTGGTGTTACTCCACTGACCAGTAACCGAGCCTATTCTGCTCTAAAATGTCTTCAGTCATTGCATGACATTGATGTCCTGGCCTCTGAGGAATCTGGTTTCAATCCAGTTCTACTTGTGTTTAGCTGCCATAGTTATAGTCAATGGTATGTGGTAAATGTTTAGCAAACCACTGACTGCACTCTTGATTTGTAGTGTTTTCTGATTTCCAGGGTGTCAATATTCCCATCATGGCAGATTCCAAGCTACTGACGTGAACGTGAAGCTGAGGAGACATGTGCAGTAGTGTATTACCATGTAGTATTTCTTTCTTTCTTTTGAACCATGTAGTATTGCTATCATACAGATATAACAGGTGTAAATAACCTGGGACAATGGACTTAGTAAAATAATTATGAGTATTCATTATCTTTGTTTTTAATATACTTAATTGTAAGTTTCCATAATTGAGTTTTTAATCATGGATGTGTTTAGCAACAGACTCACAAAACCTCTGAAAAGTCAGCTCTCACAAGTCTGTATGAGCTGACTTAAGTACTCCGCTGGTCATAAACACATGAATTTGTTCTGCCCACCTCTCCAAACTCAGCGCAGACCCCCCTGTCCTTCGTTCTTTCTACTTCAACCACAACTAGCCTTTGTCTGACCCTCAAAGAAGTTCCATGTGTTCGTGATTTCAGAGATTTTGTACAGAGGTTCATTCCACTGGGAGTCTCTTCCCCCAGATCTTTGTAATTAGAGCGAAGCTTTCCCATAATTCAAACAATGCCATGTTGACTAGATCTTCTTTGTGCATTCAACTTAAATCAGCCTCTCCAAAACAGTCAATTGGTTTCATAATACCTTTTTTTATTTTTAAAATTTTTAAAAGATTTTATTTATTTAAGCAAGAGAGTGAACACAAGTTGGGGGTGGGCTGGAGAATGAGAAGCAGGCTTTCTACTGAGCAGGGAGCCCAACGTGGGGCTTGATCCCAGGACTCTGGGATCATGACTTGAGCCTAAGACAGATGCTTAATGACTGAGCCACCCAGGCACCCTGCATAATACCTCTTTTCAAAACTATTTCTTCTTGGTCATCATCAGTACTAAGTATATCTCCCCCCCCTCTTTTTTTGGTCCGCTTGTTTACTGGTCATGTTCCCTAGTAGAATGTGAAATCAATGAGAGCATTGACTGTCCTGCTCATTATTGTGTGGAACAGTACCTGACACATAGAACATTCTCCACAAATATTTGTTGAATGAATGAACGTTTGAATGATAACACTGAGTGACCTCACTCTCCTGTTGCCAAGAAGGAATGATAATGTAATGGCTTCAAAGTCTCCAAAATACACAGACACACACACACACACACAAACACACACAAACACACTCACATTTCATTTAATACTCTTCTGATCAAATGCACGTGATTACCTATTGCTTTTATTATAATTCAAAGAAATATCTAAGTTCTAAGAATTGTAGGAACAGCTTGCTTTAAGTTTTATTTTGGTTAAAACCACAAGTTCTCATGTTAATTGCACTTATTTTATGTGGGCATTGGTGATCTTCAGATTTCTAGATTGCATGTGTAGGAGAAGTTAGACTAAGAAGTACACCACAGAAATGAAGACCTGGGGGGATAGGGTAACAGGGCGATGGGTATTAAGAAAAGCACGTGTTGTAATGAGCACTGGCTGTTATATGCAACTAATGAATCATTGAACACTACATCAAAAGTAACAATAAAAAAAGAGAAAAGAAAGAAAACAGTATGGAGGTTCCTCAAAAAGTTAAAAATAGACCAACCTTATTATGATATAGTAATCACACTACTGGGTATTTACCCAAAGAATACAAGAACATTATTTCAAAGAGATACATGATACATGTACCCGTATGTTTTTTCCAGCATTATTTATAATTTACAATAACCAAGATATGGAAGCATCAATTGATTATATGTATATATATATGTGTGTGTGTGTGTACACACACACACACACACACACACACACACACACACACATATTTATTTGACAAAGGCAATGAGAGAGGGAACAGAAGCATGGGGGGAGCCGGAGAGGGAGAAGCAGGCTCCCCAATGATATATATATATATATATATATATCATTATATATATATATAATTAATATTATTCAGCCATAAAAAAGAATGAAATCTTATTATTTGCAACAACATGGATGGATCTAGAGAGTATAATGCTAAGCAAAATAAGTTAGAGAAGTTAGAGGGGCAAATATCATATGATTTCCATCATATGAGGAATTTAAGAAGCAAAACAAACAAGCAAAAGGAAAAAAAATAAGGGAGAGACAAATTAAGAAACAGACTATTAAGTATAGAGAACAAACTGATGTTGAGGGGTGAGGGGATGGGTTAAATAGATATTGGGGATTAAGGAGTATACTTGTTAAGATGAGCCCAGGGTGATATATGGAAGGAAGTGTGGAATTACTATATTGTACATCTGAAATGAATATAACACTGTTAATAACTGGTGTTAAAATAAAAACTTTTAAAAGAGGGAAAAAATGAAAGAAATGAGGATCTGAGGACGCTCCCAGCCAACTGATTTTTCTGGGTGGGAATTTCCTAAGTTTTTCAATAAGACATTGCCATGTTCTCTAAGTTCTGATGAGGAAAAGAGGAGTTCTTAGGCAGAGAAATCCATCTTAAACATCATTTCCATGCTTTTCATATTGTCAGAATTAGATTTGGCTGTGAGTGACAAAACTTTCAAAATAACAAGAGTTTAAGCAAAATAGAAGTTAATTTTTCCTATATCAAAGCAAAGTCAGAAGTCCAAGGCTGCTGAGTTAAGGCTCCATGATGCCACGAATCAGTCTCGTTTTATCTTTATTCTTCTCTCTTTAAAACCATAGCCCCCATTCCTACATTTATCTCATAATCGAAAGTGGTTATTCCAATTCCAGTCAGCATTTCTGTGCTCCATCCTGAAAAAGGAGAAAATAGAAGGAGAAAGGCAAGCCTTCTATAGGGACAGTTCTCAGATGTTGCACAAACTTCTACTCCTTGTGTTTCTTTGGTCAAATATTAGAGCTTCAGTTACATCTAACTTCAAGGAAGGCAGAGGAGTATAGTATTTTATTCTGGGGAGTCTTGGGTTTGGCTAGTAACATTTAGAGTTTCTATTTCAATGAGAGAGAAGAAAAGAAAATGCTAGCCATTATTGCTTCATTTTTTTCCCTCTGTCAAATAAAGCAAGTATTTCCTAAACATCAGTGTAACTGCTAAGGTGACTTGCCATACTGGCCAGCAAGGAATGATAAGCCCAGTGGATATAGATTGTTTATTGCTCAGAGCACAATAGGCAACACACATGTCATGTTTATATTGGTTCCCTTTGTCCAGGTCCCATAGGTGTCAAAACAAAGTGGATCCAGGTAGATGCTGAGTACACACTGGTTCTGTGTCACAGCTGAGGAACACTGAGCTTAGAAAACTCACATCTTCTATGAGGCTGATGGCACATTCCCCATCCTCCTCTCCAAAGAGAGGCATCGTCTTTACTCTGAGTTGTAAGCAGAAATTCTCCAGAGAGGGGGGAAAGACTTTATTATCATGGAATATCTTTGGGGGTGGAGATCTTTATCTCTCACACATCAGGAGCCAAATCTGCCCTTTTACCCATAGAGAGACACATCTCCCTCTTCTAAGGCTGTTGCTATGCAAATATCCTTGAAAAGGTAGTCCAAGACATAGTCCAAGAAACATCAAGAAAATAACCTCTCAGTTTTCCCCTTCTCCAAATTATGCATATATACATGGACCTAGTTAAATATTTAATATTTAAAAACCTCCATTGATCTAATTACTACTCTGATTATATATGTTAAATATGATTGTTTTGTGGTCATTGTTTTGAAATCTGAGCCTTTCTATGCAGAACATGCTAAAAGATGGTGAAGCCCATCTTGCAATCCTTGACTCAACACTCATTTTAAAGATTTATAAGGGCAGTCTAAGACACTAACTCAAACAACTGGAAAGAAAGAATTTTATTAAAGAGAGTTTTGTTAGTGTGCTGTGACATTTCCCTTTTCTTTCCAGAAATCCTTCTTCTTCACCTTATACCAAATTTAGGAGGGTGAAAAAGAACCTATCAGAGAACTCAGCCCATGTCTTCTGAAATTTGAAGGATGTAAGGACAATGCCTAATTCATGTATAAAGAAAAGACTTTGACTATTAAACATGGACAGATGGCCACAGTGAGGGTAAGCTGGACTCCACCACAGGCAGGACAAAGGTACGTTTTTCTTGAACTAGGCTGCATGGTGAGTTCACCCCCAAAGAAATAGAAATTTATTGTGAGATGGACCTCTCTTAGACAAGAGTTATCACCTGGATCGCAGGACCTTGTTTAAAAGCCCCCCAGTAGGGGGCGCCTGGGTGGCTCAGCGGGTTAAAGCCTCTGCCTTCGGCTCAGGTAATGATCCCAGGGTCTTGGGATCCAGCCCAGCATCAGGCTCTCTGCTCAGCAGGGAACCTTCTTCCTCCTCTCTCTCTCCCTGCTTCTCTGTCTACTTGTGATCTCTGTCAAAAAAATAAATAAAATCTCTTTAAATAAATAAATAAAATAAATAAATAAAAGTCCCCAGTGGGTAATCTCCAAGACACATACAAAACTCCCCATTAGAAAAATATTCAAAATTTAGACATTATTTTTGTATTAGATGACAACGATACTAGATTGTAACTGTAGATGCTTCCTTGAAGAGCGTGTATCTTCCATAGTACAGCATATCTGAGATTGACGTTGGGGAGTAGGAATGAAGCCTAGGCCAGTGATTTCAAAAATAAAGAGTAGGGACATAATCTAAGGTACAGATGATTCACGGAAAAGTAAATAGAAATAAAAACATTGCTCAAAATAAAAAATATTGTAATTAAAACGATAATGAGCTTTTTCTTCTCCAGATTGTTAAGGATTTAAAATCTTAATAAGTGCAGGAGCCTCATGGCTGGTCTAAAGACTGCATGTCTTGGTATCTAACATTTGTTCTGGTCCTACAACAATAAATTCATAAATATTCTTAGCCAAGCAGTTTATATTAATGTGAGGAGTTTGTGACATGTGGGAAGTTGGTTCTAAGTTTTCTAAGTTTTGTGCTGTAGACTCTTCATCTGCCCTTGAGATGTATAGCTGAGATTAGTGAGTTATGCCTATTCTAGCCAAGATTCTGTCTAGAACTGTTTTCATCTCAAGACCATTAGTTGGGTATGGGTGGGAGTTGCTGAGCTTTTAGAAGGTCTGATATATGTCTCATTCACTCAGACATTATCATCCACAAGTGTGTAACTCCTTGGTGAGGTTTATGGACTGGAAACTTATATCCCTGCTCCCTGCTTTCCCTAGATAATGTTGATGATCTATTTGTTCTAATATGACTCAGTAGACTTGTGTTTGTTTGTTTTTTTTAAACTCAAGTGAAGTCTGGGTTTTTTTTGTGTTTCTGAACTTACTTGTTGACATTTAATACTGAGGTAAGCAACCTCACGTGTATTGGAAAAGTTATAAAGAAATAGATAACATAATATTTTTCTTGTAGGGTGTAAATTAATAGAACACATATGGATTGGGGGACCACACATAAGAGTTTTTCTGAGATAGTCCCGACTTATACCTGTTCTCTCACTATATATACAATAAGCACCTTTTTTTACTTTTAAAAAGTTCCAGTTTGGGTATTAAATTATGTGGCCACCCTCTGGAGGATAATTTGTCATTATCTATTAAAATGATAAATGTCCACATCCTTTAACCCAGAAATTCTGTTTATAGTATACCTCCATTTAGACATATTCTGACATATGTGTACAATGATGCACGTTTGAAGTTATTCATCACAGCATTATTTATAATAGCAAGAGATTGGAAACAACAACAATATGAAGAGAGTACTCGGTAAATTTTGATAATCTGTACAAAGAAATACAATGAAGCTATTAAAAGAGATTCAGGAGGATTTTCATGTAGCAAACAGGGTAATCTCAACATGTACCCATTAAATGTTTAAAATGGCAAGGTACATAACCATGCACAGAATGCTGCCATTTGAAAGGGAGAAGAATACATGCGCACGCATGCACACACACACACACACACACACACACACACAATTTGCTTAACAAACTGAGGGTTTTAGAGGGGAGGGGGTTGTGGATGGCTAAGCCTTGTGGTGGGTATTAAGGAGGACATGTATTGCATGGAGCACTGGGTATTGTACATAAACAATGAATCTTGGAACACTGCATCAGAAATTAATGGTGATTCAAAGTATAAGGGTAGAGGGAACATTCCTTAACTTCATAAAATCTATCTATGAAAAACCCACAGTGAATATCATCCTCAATGGGGAAAAGCTGACAGCCTTCCCTTTGAGATCAGGAACAGGACAAGGATGCCCACTCTCGCCACTCTTGTTCAACATAGTACTAGAAGTCCTAGCAACAATAATTAGACAACATAGAGAAATACAATGTATTCAATTTGCAATGAAGAAGTCAAACTCTCTCTCACTGCAGATGACGTGATACTTTATATGGAAAACCCAAAGACTCCACCCCCAAACTACTAGAACTCATACAGCAATTCAGTAATGTGGTAGTATACAAAATCAATGTACAGAAATCAGTTGCTTTCTTATACAATAACAATGAAAATACAGAAAAGGAAATTAGAGAAATTATTCCATTTAGTATAGCACCAAGAACCATAAGATACCTGGGAATAAACTTAACCAAAGACGTAAAGGATCTGTACTCAAGGAACTATAGAACACTCATGAAAGAAATTGAAGAAGAAACAAAAAGATGGAAGACCATTCCATGCTCATGGATTGGAAGAATAAACATTGTTAAAATGTCTATATTGCCTAGAGCAATCTACACTTTCAATGCCATTCCACTGGCATTTTTCAAAGAGCTGGAGCAAACAATCCTAAAATTTGTATGAAACCAGAAGAGACCCCGGATTGCTAAGGAAATGTTGAAAAAGAAAAACAAAACTGGAGGCATTATGTTGTCTGATTTCAAGCTTTACTACAAAGTTGTGATCACCAAGATAGCATGGTACTGGCACAAAAACAGACACATAGAACAGTGGAACAGATTAGATAGCCCAGATATGGACCCTCAATTTTATGGTCAAATAATCTTCAACAAAGCAGGAAAAAATATACAGTGGAAAAAAGAGAGTCTCTTCAATAAATGGTGCTGGGAAAACTGGACAGCTATGTGTATAAGAATGAAACTCGATGATTCTCTTACACCATACACAAAGATAAACTCAAAATGGATAAAAGACTTCAACTGAGGCAGGAATCCATCAGAATCCTAGAGGAGAACATAGGAAGTAACCTCTTTGACATCAGCTACAACAACTTCTTTCAAGATATGTCTCCAAAGGCAAAGGAGACAAAAGTGAAAATGACCTTTTGGGAATTCATCAAGATCAAAACTTCTGCATAGCAAAGGAAATAGTCAACAAAACAAAGAGGCCACCCACAGAATGGGAGGAGGTATTCGTAAATGACACTACAGACAAAGGGCTGATATCCAAGATCTATAAAGAATTTTGCAAACTCAAGTCACACAAAACAGGTAATCACATCAAAAAATGGGCAGAAGACATGAACAGACACTTCCCCAGAGAAGACATACAAATGGCTAACAGACACATGAAAAGATGTTCATCTTCACTAGCCATGGAGATTCAAATCAAAACCACATTGAGATACCACCTTACACTAGTTAGAATGGCCAAAATTAACAAGACAGTAAACAACATGTGTTGGAGAGTGGGGTGGAGAAAGGGGAACCCTCTTACACTGTTGGTGGGAATGCAAGTTGGTGCAGCCACTTTGGAAAACAGTGTGGAGATTCCTTAAGAAATTAAAAATAGAGATTCCCTATGACCCTGCAATTGCACTACTGGGTATTTACCCCAAAGATACGGATGTAGTGAAAAGAAGGGCCATCTGTACCCAATGTTCATAGCAGCAATGGCCATAGTTGCCAAACTGTGGAAAGAACCAAGATGTCCTTCAACGGACGAATGGATATGGTCCATATATTCTATGGAGTATTATGCCTCCATCAGAAAGGATGAATACCCAACTTTTGTATCAACATGGACGGGACTGGAAGAGATTATGCTGAGTGAAATAAGTCAAGCAGAGAGAGTGAATTATCATATGGTTTCGCTTATTTGTGGAGCATAAGGAATAACACGGAGGACATGGAGAGCTGGAAAGGAGAAGGGAGTTGGGGGAAATTGGAGGGGGAGATGAACCATGAGAGACTGTGGACTCTGAGAAACAAACTGAAGGCTTTGGAGGGGGAGGAGAGTGGGAGGCTGGGTGATCCTGGCGGTGGGTATTATGGAGGGCACGTACTGCATGCAGCACTGGAGCACTGGCTGTGGTGCATAAACAATGAATCTTGAACACTGAAAAGAAATAAAAAATAAATAAAAATTAAAAAAACTAATGATGTATTTTTTGGTGACTAACATAACACAATAAAAATTTTTTTAAAAAATTAAAAAATCTCTTAAAGAAACTGATAACACTGGTTATCTTTGGGGAAGAGACTCAGGTGCCTGAAAGGTAAGGGAGTGTGAGAAAATTTTCATTACTTATTTTTTAACTTTTTGATTTTTGATTCATTTGAATATTTAACTCTTGAAAAATAAATAAATGGTATAAAAATTATATCTAAATGAAAAAATAATGAATGATTTAGAGATGACTGGTTTCTTAGGCAGTTCGGATTGCTATCCTAAATATACTACAGACTGGGAGGTTTAAACAACAAATATTTATTTCTCACAGATGTGGAGGCTGCTGAATCCAAGACCAGTGCTGGCAGATCCACCATTGGATGAGGACTGCCTCTCTGGTTTGCAGATGGTCATCTTCACGTGATGGAGAACAGAGAGAGAGGACGCAAGCTCTCTCATGTCTCTACTTGGAAGGGCACTGACCCCATTCATAAAGGCTCCACCCTTATGACCTAAGTACCTTCCAAAGTCCTCAAATACCATCACACTGGGGATTAAACCTCCAATATAGGAATTTGGTGGGGGGGTGACACAAATATTTCAGTCCACATAACCAGAAAATGAATAAAAATAGAATGGATAACTTTCAAATCAACAAAAGAAAAACTGACCTAGTCCTCCAGTGGAAGGTTAAAAAGGAGAAAATGAAATAAACATTAAGTGTGGGAAGTGGAAAATATGAAATAAAATGGCAGAAATATGTACTAGCATAAAAGTCTTTATAATAAAAGTCATAGGCTAAACTTACTAATAAAAAGAAACTATTAGATTAAATTAAGATACAAGTTATGTGAACACTAGGTGTTATATGTAACTAATGAATTGTTGAACACCATATCAAAAACTAATGATGTATTATAATGTTGGCTAACTGAACACAATAAAAAATAAATTAAGTCTAAAAAAATAAAATCCATTTCTCAGGAAACAAAAACATTGAAAACAAATAAGCTAAGTGTTCAACTCCAGAAATTGGGAGAAGAATAACAAAGCATGCTCAAACAAGGAAATAATAAAGAAAAGTGGGGAGAAAATGCAATAGAAAACATTAGGGGAAAATGCAGTAACAAATAAAGATTAGGGAAGATCAGTCTTATGAATGTTGATTCTTCATGGACAAACATCTGGCAAGATGAAAGAAGATACAAATAAACAAAATAAGGAACTAAAAAGAGAAAATAAATACAGAGACAACAGACTTTTTAAAAATAAAAAATGCTACGAACAGGAATATGTCAGTTTTGTGGAGTCCTTGAAAGACTGAATTAATTTCTGAATGAGAAGAAATAGAAAGGATAAGAAGACCAATAATAGTTAAATATGTTGAAATATAAACTTTTCCTTTTCTTGACCCTTCAAATTCTAGATCCACTGTATTTATAAGAGATCCTACCAAATTCTCAAGAAACAAACAATTTCCACCTTCTATTGTTGTTCCAAAAATGATAAAAACAACAAAATATTTTTTATTAATTGATTAATTAATTTATTTTTTATAAACATATAATGTATTATTAGCCCCAGGGGTACTGGTCTGTGAATCGTCAGGTTTACAGACTTCATAGCACTCACCATAGCACATACCCTCCCCCATGTCCACAACCCCACGACCTTCTCCCGACCCCCCTCCCCTCAGCAACCCTCAGTTTGTTTTGTGAGATTAAGAGTCTTTTATGGTTTGTCTCCCTCCCGATCCCAACTTGTTTCATTTATTCTTTTTCTAACTCCCAACCCCCCCCACACTGCATAGGGAGGTCATATGATAGTTGTCTTTCTCCGGTTGGCTTATTTCGCTAAGCATAATACCCTCTAGTTCCAACCATGTCGTCGCAAATGGCAAGATGTCACTTCTTTTGATGGCTGCATAGTATTCCATTGTATATATATACCACATCTTCTTTATCCATTCATCTGTTGATGGACCTCTAGGTTCTTTCCATAGTTTGGCTATTGTGGACATTAGCAAAATATTTTAACTCCTTGTGTAAGACTACTGTAATCTTTAATATGCAAGAAGAGCTTCACATTTAGAAACTCTACTAATGTAATTTACCATGTTAATAAACTAAAAGGAATCCATCATGTAATTTTGCAGAAAAGGCATTTGCTAAGTTCAACACTTTGTGATGAAAACGAAAAAACCTCAGTACATTAGAGAGAGAGAGGATTTCATAAATTTAAAGATGTTTCAGACATTAAAGCCCTATATCATGTATAATAGTAATGGAGAAATTTTGGCTGCATTCATAATAAATAGGAATCTAGCATGTATATCTGCTGTAACTGCTACTGTTTAGCACAAGTGTCCCCCAATTAACCAGTAAAATCAGAGCAAAATCAATCCAAATTTCAGCTGGAATATGAAAGAATAAGTGTGTGTTAATCGATAAGTACATTTTGGGAAAGAATGGGGACTTGCCAACTCAATATTAAGACCCACTACCAAACCGTACTGTAATATCAATAAATGTGGTATGATAATGACACAAGAAGAGACATAATGGAATAAACCAATGGGATAAAACTAAATCTTAGAGACAGACTCAAGTTTAAATAGCAATTTGAAAAATTGTACATGTATGGGGCACCTGGGTGGCTCAGTGGGTTAAGCCTCTGCCTTCGGCTCGGGTCATGATCCCAGGGTCCTGGGATCGAGCCCCACATCTGGCTCTCTGCTCGGCAGGTTGCCTGCTTCCTCCTATCTCTCTGCCTGCCTCTCTGCCTACTTGTGATCTCTGTCTGTCAAATAAATAAATAAAAAAAATCTAAAAAAAAAATGTACATGTGGTACCAGAAGTCAAAGGGGTATCTCTTACTGTGTATCTCTGAGATCATTTCATCTCAACTCAGAAAATTCTGACAAAAAAAGTCAGTGAGGAAAAGTCTTTGCCCGTGTTGTTGAAAAACTGACTCATGACATGAAGAGAGGAAAGAGAGAAAAGAAACCCTGGGTCATTGTTGTATCCCATCCACAAAAAGATGCAGATACACTAAAGATCCAAGTATGAAAGATAAAACTAACGATGATGGAAGAAGAGATTATCTTTGTAACCTGGGGATGAAAAAGGACTTCTTAAATAGACGCCTCCCCAATTTTAAATGATAAAATTTTATTATATCATAATTATCTCTATTTTTTCCCTCAAGGAAGAATACCAGTTGACAGTTAACTGGCAGTGATCTATTAGGATAGATAGGTTAGTGTCTGAGAAAGGCCCAATGCTAATATCTGGACTATACAAATTATTCCTGCAAGTCAACATGGAGAAACAGGAATCCCAATAGAAACATAGGCAAAGGATATAATGAACTATTCACAGCATGGGAAATCTCAGTGGCATTAATGTTTAAAGAGATGCTCAAATCCTGTTGTCATAAGAGAAATGCAAAGTACAAACAGCAAGGGCATACTTCTTCAAACTGATCAGATTGGCAAAAAATCAGACATTTGGAAAAATGCCAGATATTGGGGATCCCCAGCAACAGGAACTATTTGGCCTTTTTGATAAGGGTGTGGACTAGTGTAAGCCATTTTAGTGGGCAGTCTGATAGCAGTTTGTGCAGTTAAGAATGCATGTTTCCTATGATTCAGGATCCCAACCTTCTATCCAAGACAAATTCTCACACAGGTCTCTAAGGAAACAAGTAGGAAGGTGTTTATCGCAGAATTGTTTGGGGGTGGGGAGAGTTAGAGGGAAGCTAGGGGAACGTTGGAGTCAAATGTGGTAGATACACACTGGAGAGTACTCTACCTGGTTAGGAAAGCAAAGAACTAGATGTACATTCATAACATGGTTATATCCTAAGAATATATGGTGAAAGAAAAAGTTAGAAAATATGAAGTACATCTACATTCTATAGTAAAACTATACCAGAACATCACTCATATCCATGGAAAGTACACACATGCACTAATATTTCCAGGCATTTTAAAAATCCAAGGCTGAATATTAAAAGTTTTAGGGATATCACCTCTGGGAGGAGGGAACAGAGGTAGGGAAAGAAGATAAAAGAGAATGAATAAATAAACCAAGAAAGGATCTTGTAGGTTTTGATTGCGTGCCATGAAATCGTAGATTATGATTAACTCAACCCTCTACAAATGAGGTTAAATGAAAAGGGATTGCTTGATAACCTGCAGGAGTTGGGAAATCTTCACCTTCCAAATCAGTGAAGGTCAGCTCCAAGTGTACCAGTTACACCACTTGCAACATGGTGCCAGCTGTGTGGCCATTCACAATACCTCAGTGATCTGCAGGTTGCATTCTCCGATGCTCCTTCTGGATTTGTACTGGGGTCCTGTGCAATTTTCTTAGGGCTCAGCACAGCCCTCATTAGTAAGACCAACACATTATATTCCATCTAATTAAACAAAAAGATAATTTAAACAACCTCTACAAATTTTCTATCACAAGCCATGGGAGTTTTTATCTTAGTGCATAGAGAAACTTTCCCTTTTTGCTGGAATAATTTTTTTAAAAAGAAAGTTATCAGTGTTTTTCTCTGAGGTATCTGAAAATCAAGTGTGCTCTGCTCCCAACCCAGGTCTGGGGCCTTTTTATGTGAGATTGGATAAAGAATTCCATTTTTTGATGGTGTGAGGAGAAAAGAGATGTGCTATTATATTTGCTGTTCCAAAAATTCACTGTTGTTTTATATCTCAAAGAGGAAGAAAAGAATATTTAAGAGCCGGTGTCTTGGAATTGGGTCAAATGTAGTTCAATCTTGGACTACTTATTTAAACTACCTGGGTCTCAGTTTCCTTATCTGTGAAGGGGATGCATCGGGCATGGCACTGTTGAGCAGAATAAATGAAATTACGTGCGTGGAGAGGTTGGCGTGGCACCCAGCATACAGTGTGTATGTAAACAAGTAGCTGTCATTGTTTGCCTTTATTTACTGCATGGGCTTAGAGGGCAGGTGCCATCCTGTCCATTGTTCTCAGTATGCCAGCGATAGCATGGGATGAATGGTGCTTGTCAGGCAGTCCTGGGGCTCAGGGAAACTCTTTATTTCATGTCTGCTACACTAAAAAAACAAAAACAAAAACAAACAAACAAAAACTACTGGAGTTAGTTAAAGGATACAAATTCTCCTGAGGGTGGAAGTCAGGGCTTGCTCTTCTGTGTTCAACAACACGGATCTTCCGATTTACCATAGGACATATGAATCCGACACTCAAGGACTCCTTTTAGGCAGAAATTAGACCTAGTTATGTCTATATTCTTAGCAGCCAGTAGAAAGCCCGGCACATCATAGAGGCTCAAGGAATCCTACACAACAATCCTTAAAACCCCCCATTTTAAAGACTAAGAAACTGAGGCATGGATTTGACCAAACCTACACAGCTCATCAGTGGTGGAACCGGGAGTTAGTCCATTTGTTTTGAACCTCAAATATGAGAATTTTTTTCCCCCTTTGGCAGATGCTTGGTTACTCCGTCAGAGAATTGTGGGAGGGGAAGGGGTGGATTTCTAGCAACCTCTATTATTGGCTTGTTTTCTGTCCTGGGTAAATATTAGGCAGGCTCTCAAGGCTTTGATGCCCCTGAGTTTTTCACATTTTTTTCTGAACTTCTGACTTTGCAGTGTCCTCCCTGCCCCCTACCCATCCCCCCGCCCCCAGCATTGGCAATGAATGCCTCATCTCAGATTCCTGATCTGAAAATACAGGGGTGAAGGACATCTTCCTACCTGCTTGAAGGAGCCCACTCTTCCATACCCACCAGCTCAGTCCTCGCTCCTCCCCGTTTCATTTTCTTCTGAAAGCTTAGCTCTGACTAAATTTATTAATTTATTTTTCTGTCTCGCACACAGAACAGCAGGCTGGCCGGGGAGGCAGGATCCTCTACTTCATTCACTGCTTGCTCCTCAGCACCTGGAACACTGCCTGGCCCACAGGAGAGGTCCTCAGTGATTATTTGTTGTCCCATCCTTTTAAACAGTACCTTCTATTTATTGAATGTTCAGCTATATGGCAAGAACTGTACTAAATGTGCAATGCATTATCTCATTCTTATTCATATTCTCCCAAGTTCCTGGCAAGGTGGCTCTACCTCTGTCTCTTGTACACTCTCAGCAGCTGTGTAAACAGCTCAAGGACGTGTCAGAGCATTGCAACCCAGCTTATGCTCTTCTTACCTTTGCTTTTTATTGCTGTGCTCAGGGTTCACAATGCTACCTCTGTGCAGCTTTCTGAAGTCAAAGCACAGAAAGATAGTTGGCTTAATGGTTAATCGAAAGGACCCTGCCCCCGACCCCTGATGGAAATCTAAATTAGGATTCCAGCTGTGCTCTCATGGGGAGGTGGGTGGGGGAAGAAAGGATGATTTCTTAAAATTTTTTCATCAGCAGATCTCAGGGTTATTTGCACTGCAGAGAAACCGCTTCCGGTGCTCTTGAGTCCAGGGCTTGCCAACCCTGCTTAATCCCTAGGGCACAGGTAGCCCCAGGTTCCATTCAGGGCCTGCAGCCAAGTCCTGCCTCCAGGCATCAGCCACACCTTCCCCTTGGTCCGGGGCTGCTGGGTGACCTGGAGTCTACTGAGTCAGGACAACGCCTACCGGGGGCGTTACTGCAGCCTGCACTCACAGGGGACATCCTTGGAATCTGTCCTCCCCTCCCAACACCAGATTAAAAACCTCAGCAGCACGCACTGTTTGCAAAACTGCCTGCCATCGACCAGAGATCTCACTCACGAGGGGAGCCAGCATGTCGGCTGTGGTCCTGGAGAACGGAAGCCCTGGCAGGAAACTCTCTGAGGGACAGGTGAGCCAGAGTTGGCCTGGCTGCACACTGCCCAGCGCTCAGGCAGGGGAATTTGGTCCCAAGTGGTAAAGGGTCTGAGGAATGTTGATGTTTCCTACTCCCTTAAACTCACGGAGAAATCTGAACTTATTTGAAGGTGATGAAAATGTCCAGGAAGGCAACAGATAACACAGGTCCTCAACAGCCATTCCCTAGGGAAGGGCATCTGTCCTGTGTGGCTTTCAGAAAGAGTGCAGTTTAGGGGTTGGGGATCTGGCTTTCAGAGCTGCCCCCAATCAGCTGTGTGTCTTTTGGACAAGTCACTGTCCTTCTCTGTTGCCTGCTTTCTCTTTCCTACCCTGAAGTGGCTGGTTTGTAATGATCTGGAATGGGAGATGGGATTCTTCTAGATCTGCTTTCCTGTGATATTTATGAAGTGCTCTTAGCCACCTATCAACATGGCAAAATTATAAGAAATTTGAATCCTTTTTTTCACCATTGGGAAAAAGTGAGGCATGAAGAAGTCTCAGACTTACTCAGGCCTGGGGAAAGAGAAAATTAAACAGAGAGGAAAATGAACAAGGCTTAGTCCTGGACTGGGAATGTGAGAGAACCCTAAATGTGACTTGGGATGGGAATAATGCTCAAGGTACATTCTGTTCTCCGGGATTTGTTGCCTTTCTCTTGAGGTGAAAAATTGCAGAATACATTCTTTAACTGACTTATCACACGCCTAGGCTCTAGGGTTCAGACTTAAAGCCCAGCCCTGGGAGATAATGACCTTACAGACATGTGTCATCTGCAGGGTTAGTGGGAGCCATCTGGAGAACAGATAGGCTGGAGAGGAGAGGATGGTTGATGTTTTAGTATAGCTAGAGAGACCATAGAACTTTGGACTGGCTTTTTTTTTTTTGAGTCCCATGAGAAAATTTTCCTTTGAAAAAGGTATGCAGTGCTTGGTAAACAGAACTTTGTGTTGAGGAGAGATAGCATGGGCGTCAGATCCCAGAATAGATCCTGGCTCCGTCATCATTTAGTTCCAGTGCCATTGGCAATAGAGGAAGTGGGACAGAAATCTGGTTAGGGAGACATGGGAGCTTAAAGCTTGATTTCTAGAATACTTAGAAGATTGAGAACCACAGATTGTTACTCTTGATGACTGGGAGTAGAGAGGAGGGTTTAGAGCAGGCCTGGTAATACCTTTGCATTGAAAGCAGGGTGTTAAACTTTGCAAAGCCTCAGGTTTATCCATTTGAAAAATTGGAATAAAAATACCCATGCCCTTGGGTTGGGATGAGAATTCAACAAAATAGTGTCTGTGAAGCTCTTAGCACAGTTTCTGGAGCATAGTGTCTAGCCAGAACTTCTTTGTTTGTTTGACAAAATGTGTCTGGAACACTGGCAAGAGAGACAAGCATGAATCAAGCACAGTACTTGGTACAGCTACACCATGGAGGGATGTTGGACATGGAGTGAAGAGGTGTGAGCTCTGTTTTTTTTTT
>RCUC01122822.1:0-16523 GCA_003697995.1 Taxidea taxus jeffersonii
AGTCATTCTGTTTTCTCTTTGATTGCTGTGCTTTTGACATCATATCTAAGAAACTGTTGTTTGATCCAGGGTCACACAGATTTTTGTCTGTTTTTTATATGTGAATTTTGTAGTTTTAGCTCTTACATTGAGGTCTTTGATTCATTTTGAGTTAATTTTTGTATATGGTGTGAGATAGGGATCCCCCATAGTTTGACATGTGGAATCCAGTTGTCCTAGCACCACTTATGGAAAACTATTCTTTCCCCATGGAATGCTCTTAGCCCCCTTGTTGAAAATCAGTTGACCATAAATGTATGGACTTATTTCTGGGCTCTTAGTTCAGTTCCAGTGGCCTGTAAGTCTATCCACATGCTAGTACCTTGCTATCTTGATTAATATAGCTCTGTACTATTAAAATTTGAAAATGTGAGTCCTCCAGTGTTGTTGTTTTTCAAGGTTATTCTGAAATTCCAAATCAGTACTATTAGGATCAGTTCATCCATATCTGGAGAAAAAGGCAGATATGATAGCCATTCTTTGAATCCATATATCAGTTTGGCATGTATTGCTGTCTTTGTAATCTGAAGTCTTCCAGTCCATGGACATGGGATATCTTTCCATTTATTTAGATCTTTAATTTTTTTTCAACAGTGTTCTATATACAAATCTAACTAAATAACTTTAGTTAAAGTTACTCTTTTTTTTTTTTTAAGATTTATTTATGTATTTGACAGAGATCACAAGTAGGCAGAGAAGCAGGCAGAGACAGAGGAAGAAGCAGGTTCCCTGCTGAGCAGAGAGCCCAATGTGGGGCTTGATCCCAGGACCCTGGGATCATGACCTGAGCCAAAGGCAGAGACTTTAACCCACTGAGCAACCCATGCGCCCCCTAAAGTTATTCTTAAGTATTTTATTCCTTTTGAGGATATTTTATTTTATTTTTTTATTAAGATTTTATTTATTTATTTGATAGACAGAGATCACAAGTAGGCAGAGAGGCAGAGAGAGAGGAGGAAGCAGGCTGTCTGCAGAGCAGAGAGCCCGATGCGGGGCTTGATCCCACGACCCTGGGATCATGACCCGAGCCAAAGGCAGCGGCTTTAACCTGCTGAGCCACCCAGGCGCCCCCTTTTGAGGATATTTTAAATTGAGTTATTTTCTTAATTTCATTTTCAGACTTTTTACTACTAGTGTATAGAAATGTAACATATTTGTTTATTGATCTTGTATCCTACAACTTTGCTTAACTCATTTATTAGCTCTGATACTTTTTTATAGATTGTTTTAAGGGTTTTCCGTATATAATATCATGTCATCTGTAAATAGAGATAGTTTTCCTTCCTTTCCAACCTTAGCTAGAACCTCTAGTATAGTTGTGGTTAAAGCAGACATCATTTCGTTTTCCTGATCTTAAGGAGAAAACTTTCAGGTTTTCCCTATAAGACTGATATTAGCTGTGGGTTTTTCATAGATACCCTTTGTGAGATTGAGAAATTACTCCTCTATTCCTAATTTGTTGAGCACTTATATCATGAAACAGTTCTGGGTTTTGTTAAATGATTTTTTTGTGTCTCTTGAGAGGATCACCTTTCCCCCCATTATTATATTAATATCATCATTGGTTTTTATATGTTGATTGGTTTTTATATGTTGAAGCTTACATTGCTGGGATAAATCCCACTTGGTTGTATGTAATTCTTTTAATATCCTGGTGTATTCAGTTTGCCAGTATTTTATTGAAGATTTTTTCATCTGTTGTCATAGGAGATGTTAGTCTGTAGTTTTATTTTTTTTGTGATGTCTTTGTCTGGTTTTGGTGTCAGGGTAATACTTCATCAAATGAGTTGGAAAGTGTTTCCTCCTGTTCCTTTTCTTTTGAAGAATTTGAGAAAGATGGATATTCAGTTTTTTTAAACATTTGGTGGAATTCATCAATAAAGCCATCTTGTACTGGGCTTTTCTTTTATGCGTAGTTTTTTTATTACTAACTCAAGTCTTTTTACTCATTAGAGGTCTGTTTCTATTTTCTGTCGCTTCTTGAGTCAGTTTTGGTGGTTTATATGTTTCTAGGAATTTAACCATTTCACTTCATTATTGAATTTGTTGGCATACAATTGTTCATACTGTTCCTTTTTCATCTTTATCTCTGTGAGATCGTTCCTAATGGCCGTCTTTCATTCTTAATTTTAGTAAATTGAATCTTCTGTTGTTGTTGTTGTTTTATCATTCTAGCTAAATTTGATCTTCTCAAAGAACTAACTTTTGGTTTAGTTGAGCTTTATTGTTTTTCTGTTCTCTGTTTTATTTCCAACTTATTTTGTATTTTCTCACTTCTGCTGGCTTTGGATTTAGTTTGCACTTTCTCTCCAGTGCCTTAAAGTGGAAGGTGAGGTTATCGATTTCAGATCTTTTTTTTATTATTTGTTAGAGAGAGAGAGCGAGCACAGGCAGACAGAATGGCAGGCAGAGGCAGAGGGAGAAGCAGGCTCCCTGCCGAGCAAGGAGCCCGATGTGGGACTAGATCCCAGGACGCTGGGATCATGACCTGAGCTGAAGGCAGCCGCCTAACCAACTGAGCCACCCAGGCGTCCCTCAGATCTCTTTTTTAATCCAAATATTTATAGTTATAAGTTTCCCCCGAGCACTGCTTTTGCTGTGTGCCTTAAGTTTTGGTATAGTGCTTTCATTTATCTCAAAGTATTTTCTGATTCCCTTTGTGATTTCTTCATTGATCCACTGGCTACCCCTTCTTGTGCCAGCATCTGGAAACTGTCAGGGCAGTTAGCTGGGACACATGTAAGGCTCACCTCATTTGGTTCCCATTTCTCAGAGATCACTGTCCTTTGTTGTCTAATGTCCAGTGTCTTAAAAACATTATTTCATGTATTTTGTTCATTTTCTTAGTTGCTTCAGATGGGAGGATAAGCCAAGCCCCTGTTACTCCATCTTGGCTAAAAGCGGAAGTTGGTTTTAATTTTAACATTTAAATCTCTAACGTATTTGCATGTTGTGAGAAGTGGATCCAGTATTATCTTTTTTTGCATGTGGCTATGCAGTATTTCTGATTTAAAATTTAAATCAGCAATCACTGATTTTAAAAATCCCATCTTTTTCCTATTTTTTTCTTATAAATTTCTATATCGCCTTTCTGTTTTAGATTTTCTATTCTGTACCATTGCTGTTGTTCATTAAGCTTATTCGTATTTCAGTTTTTAAATATCTGGTAAAGTGAGCCTTGTTCCCCATAATTGATCTTTTTCAGGGTTCTTTTATCATCTTGCTTGTTATTCTTTCAACTAACAAATTTTATAATTACCAAGATCTCTTGTGAAAGTTAATTTCTTAGCTGTGAGGTTTCTTGTGTTCTGATTATTAAGTATTAAGACATATTAAGTATAGACCAAGTCCAGTGACATTCAGGGAGAGTAAGAGGGGAGAAATTAAAATACAATCATATTCTCAGAATTGATTTTGGCTTCTCAGAAGAGTCTTAAGAGATACTTAAAGGGATCAGAATTAATAAAACTATCTGTTCATTGAATTTATAAGGTTTTTTCTATTGGAGCCTAACACATGTGTAAATATATATATACATGTAATTAAGTACTCATTAAAAAGTGATACAGGGAATACAAAAAACTAGGTGGGTTTTTAGCAGGATTTCTAGGTTGTCTCATTTTTATCCTCACCTAACATTATTTTAGGTTTGCAAGTACACACATGTATTTGCCATCCTTGAACAGTGTTTACTTTCAGTGTGCTACCTTAGTTTTGGAGTGATACATTCCTGCCAGTAAACTCTTCTATATTCTTTTGTAAGGCATCCTTGATAGTAGAAACCATGTCTGCTTCCTTTATCATACTCAAAATATTAAGAGCTCATAGGGAAAATGTGGATGTAAATTTTTTTGTTAGCACTTACAAAATTTGTTTTCTTTATAATCCTTTTTAAATTTTATACCTGTATCAAATAATATTTCTAGCTTAGGAAAACCCCTCATCATCATTGGTCATTAATTACAAATAGTCTTTGAGAGAGATTTTAACAGATGCTGCAGGTAGGAAAACAAAGTGACACAGAGTCTGCTCTTAAGTTCTTTTAACCTATTTCTAGTCAGAAATACTGAAAAAAGTGAAAAATGATATCACAGTCAAATAAGTAAAAGACATAGTAACTCTTACATAAATTTCAAAGAAGAGATGACTGTACATCATAGTGGATCAGGAAACTTTCCTTGGCAAGTTTGAGTCAGAGCTAAGGTTTTGTGATAATGGTAGAACTTGGATGGATGAAAGAAAAATAGCCTCTCAAAGGGGATAGTGGAACAGACAAAGACCAGGAGGCAGAAACGCATATGTTGGGTTTTATGTCAGTGACATGACCACCCCGATCTAGGATTTTATTAGAAGAGTATTAATAGATGTGGTGGGAAGGTATTAATGACAGCTGATACTTGAGAACTTACTCTATGCCAATCATTGTGCTAAATGCTTGACATGTTTTTATCTAAGTTAATCTTCACAAAGCTGAAGTAGATGATCTATTACTCTTTTGAAAGTGAAAACAATTACTTTTGAAGAAATTAAATTACTTCCCAAAGTCAGTATTCTAATGAGTATCATAGCCTAGATTCAAACCACTTGGTTTCAGAGTCTGTGCTCTTAACTACATGCAACACTGCTCAATTACATTTAAGTTGTAGAAGGTCTAGAATGCCAAGCCAAGGTGATGAGACAATTCTTGTTCCCCACTATATGCAGTAATCATCTAGAGACCCTTTACCAGGAAATCTTCCAGGAAACTTCCTAAAATTAGTTTGCTTAGTGTTAACTGGCACATTTTGGAGTCATTCAACATGTAGATAATATGAACATATGAACATATAGGTAATATGGAAGATGCTAGGATTTCAGTGGAAATTTTTTGCTAAAAGCAAATAGCAAGCTTTCAGAAGACTGAATTAGGTGACTTCTCTTTCCTTTTGCATTAGGCAACACTGGACTATGGAATGTATTCTCGAGAAGAAGAACTATTAAGAGAAAGGAAACGCATTGGAACTGTTGGAATTGCTTCCTATGATTATCACCAAGGAAGTGGAACATTTCTGTTTCAAGCTGGTAGTGGAATTTATCATATAAAAGATGGAGGGCCACAAGGATTTACCGTAAGTTCATGTTACCTTTTGTTAAATTTGGTTTTGGGTACTAAAGGTTATTTGCATCTAAGTCAGAAAGGTAATTAAACCAAAAAATTATATCTACCTACCAAGTGAGAAATTTAGTGGTAAAACAAGATATATAAGTATTAATTTCTAGTGTTAAGAATTAATCCTTTTTGTGCTGACATTAATATGTAATTTTTTAAATGCTAAAAATACTTGCTATGCAGGAAGATTTAGTAAAGGACATCAATGCCCATTTTCTGAGTGAAGGTTGAGGAGGATAGTGAAAGATAATGTTACCATAAGGCAGTCTAATTTTGGTTCTCTTAAAAACTTAATTGATTTTTTTAAAAGATTTTATTTATTTATTTATTTATTATGTTATTATTGTTATTATGTTACCATAAGGCAGTCTAATTTTGGTTCTCTTAAAAACTTAATTGATTTTTTTTTAAAGATTTTATTTATTTATTTATTTATTTGACATCTATTTATTTATTTATTTTATTTTTTAAAAAGATTTTATTTATTTATTTATTTATTTGACAAGGAGAGGTCACAAGTAGGCAAAGCAGCAGGCAGAGGAAGAGGGAGAAGTACACTCCCCGCTGAGCAGAAAGTCCAATGCGGGCCTTGATCTCAGGACCCTGGGATCATGATCTGAGCCAAACTAACTGAGGCACCCAGGCACCCAAAAAAGTTCATTCATTTAATAAGTGGTTTTAAATGTTTGCTTTTACTCCAGGCAATTTTTTTTGTTTTTTTGTTTGTTTGCTTGTTTTTTCTTTTTTTAAAGATTTTATTTATTTATTTGACACAGAGAGAGAGAGACAGCAAGAGAGGGAGTACAAGCAGGGGGAGTGGGAGAGAGAGTAGCAGGCTTCCTGCTGAGCAGGGAGCCTGATACAGGGCTCGATCCCAGGACCCTGGGATCATGACCTGAGCTGAAGGCAGATGCTTAACAACTGAGCCACCTAGGCACCCCAAGATTTATTTATTTGAGAAACAGCAAGAGATGAGCAAGAATGAGTGGGGGAGGGGTAGAGGGAGAGAGAAAATCTCAAGCAGACTCCCCACTGAGTGTGGAGCCTGAGGTGGGGGCTTAATCTCATGACTCTTAGGTCATGACCTGAGCTGAAATCAAGAGTCAGATGCTCAACAACTGAGCCACCCAGGCACCCCTCTGGGCAATTCTTTACATGGTATTAGAACTATTTTTTTGTTGGAATTTTATGATCCTGGCTTTTGTTAAATCTTTTTGAGTGTACTGTTTTATATTGGTAAAATGAATTTGAAATAAAAAAAAATGAATTTGAAATATTGAATAAATATTCAATAAATAAGTGCTTAACAAAAGTATTTGACAAGCAGTAATTACTCTGTTAAACAGGTTTGGATAACAAAACTTATGAAGCACTATTATATTGTCTTTATTTACTTTCCTATTGGGGCCCCCCAGGTGTCTCTGGATTAAGCGTCTGACTCCTGATTTTGGCTCAGGTCATGATCTCATAGGTCATGGGATGTGGGACTCTGCGTTCAGTAGGGAGTCTGCTTTTCTCCTTCTCCCTCTCCTTCTGCCCCTCCATGTACACTAGAGTGCTCTCTCTCTCTTGCTCTCTCTTGCTTTCATTCTCAAATAAATAAATCTTAAAAAAAACCCCTTATTTACTTTCCTATTACCCTTAGCTTTCTAATTGATAGTAAGAAAAAAAAAAGTCTGTCCCTTGCATTAAGGCATGCAAAAGTATATTTTTCTTTTTTTTTTTTTTAAGGTTTTATTTATTTATTTGACAGAGATCACACAAGTAGGCAGAGAGGCAGACAGAGAGGGGAGGGGAGAAGCAGGCTCCCTGCCGAGCAGAGAGCCCGACGCGGGACTCGATCCCAGGACCCTGGGATCAGGACCGGAGCCGAAGGCAGTGGCTTAACCCACTGAGCCACCCAGGTGTCCCAAAAGTATATTTTTCTGAGGAGCAGTTATAGTTGACATTTTACTTGGAATTATTGTTCATTTTATAGGAAGGGTGTTGGCAAATTAATAAAGTATGTATCAGCCTGATATTTGCTTTAAAAATGTTTTTTTCTTTTCTAGCAACAACCCTTACGGCCGAATTTAGTAGAGACTAGTTGTCCCAACATTCGCATGGATCCCAAATTATGCCCAGCTGATCCAGACTGGATTGCTTTTATACATAGCAATGATATTTGGATATCCAACATCGTAACCAGAGAAGAAAGGAGGCTCACCTATGTGCACAATGGTAACACATAATTCTTCAAATCTACTTTTCTGAAAAGCATTTTTAAAATTTTGCCTTTGCTCACTTTTTGAAATTGAGGCAAAGTAGATTACCTTTATATTTTAAATTCAAATCTTTAAAAAAGTACAGAGGATAAATAGTATGTACCACCCACATAATGCTGCCTTATTTTAATTTCATTTTCAGATAGCACTGTAGCACCTCTCGCATGATTGTTTCTTTAGCTTACTAAGGCTGCCAGGATTTTCCCAAAACTGTTCACATTAAAGTAAAATTTCAATTAAAAAAATCCTGGGATGCCTGGGTGCCTTGGTCGGTTGAACATCTACCTTTGGCTCAGGTCATGATCCCCGGGTCCTGGGATCGAGTCTCACATCAGGCTCCTTGCTTACGTCAGGGGAGCCTGTTTTTCCCTCTCCTGCTGCTCCTCCCTGCTTGTGTTCTCTCTTTCTTTCTCTCTCTGATAAATAAGTAAGATCTTAAAAAAAATTAAATCTTGCTTTTGGGAAACAAACAAAAACCTAATACACAAAAATTTATCTCCCCTCTTTGGAGAGCCTACTTACTTTGTCACAATAGGAAAAACAAAACTTTGTAGAATTGTGTGTATTGTGGAAATAATTAATTTTCATTGAAGTGATTATAGTAATCACTTCTCAATCACTGCTAAGCACAGAAAAGATGTAGATGTTTTCCTCTAAAGCTTTCATACAAATGAAAGATGGGAAATGGTGTATTGCTTTTTCTTTGAACACATGAAACAAAAGATTAGTAAGTTCCATAGTGAAGGATGGTCACTTTCAAAATTCATTTGTTCAACTCTTGTTTAATCTAATGTTCACAAAGCTGAATTATTGGGCATATTTCTGATAAATTATTTTAGAATACAGTAGAGTATTGACAGCAAACATTTTTTTCATTATTAGGATTATCAGTGTTATAGAAGAAGCCTTTTCCTGAACAATTTTCATTGGTAGAAAGAACACTGAATTAGGAGTCAAGAAATCTGTTCTAGCTATCCAGTCAGTCAATAAAGATAGGTTAAATTCCTGTGCACCAGGTAACATGGCAGGAACTAAGAATGCAGAGTTGAGTAAGACATAACCCGGACCCTCAAGGAAACTATGTGAATAATAAAACAGAGTGATAAGCAAATATAGGGTGTTGTGAGGGTATCAGTTTGGGATAGTGATCAGGAAAGGCTTCCTATAAGAGGTGACACCTAACTGGCACCTAACCTGATCTTAGATTTGATTGCACATTAACCAGTACATTCCAGTGAGGGGACCACCTGAGAAAGGTTTGGGTTTTTTTTTTAATTTTTAATTTTAATTTTTATTTTTATTTAAACATATAATGTAACCCCATCACCCTCTCCCAACACCTCTCCCCCCCACCCCCCTCAGTTCATTTTATGACATTAAGAGCTGAGAAAGGTTTTAATGCAGAAGGTGGTGCGTGAGGAGTTAAAAGCAATCTGACAGGGACGTCTGGGTGGCTCAGTTGGTTAAGCGGCTGCCTTCAGCTCAGGTCATGATCCCAGCGTCCTGGGATCGAGTCCCACATCGGGCTCCTTGCTCGGCAGGGAGCCTGCTTCTCTCTCTGCCTCTGCCTGCCACTCTGTCTGCCTGTGCTCACTCTCTCTGACAAAAAAATAAATAAAATCTTTAAAAAAAAAAAAAAAGGCAATCTGACAGTTCTAAAACGTAGGGCATGAATCAAGAAGGGAATGGTAACCAAGACAAGGGTTAACTGTATCTCATGTAAATCAGCAGAGCCTCTAACATGATGTGGGGGTCCACTGAAAGTTTTAAACAATTGGGTGGTGTGGTCAGAGTCATATTATAGATACAGTTGTTCTGGATACTTTGTGAAAGTTGTGTTTGAAAAGCCAAGGGCTAGAGGCAAGGACACCAAAACTTGACTGTTGAAGTTATCCAGGTTTCAGTGGACAAAGATTCTATAGAGCATCAGATAGGCAAAAGGGGATAGAATAGGGAACTTTTTAAGTGAAAAGTACATGTTTTGGGGGCGCCTGGGTGGCCCAGGCTTGATTTTGGCTCAGGTCGTGATCTCAGGGTCTTAAATCAAGCCCCGTGTTAGACTCCATACTCAGTGGGGAGGCTGCTTCCTCCTTCTCTCTTTCCCTCTGCCCTTCCACCCACCACTACCTCCTTGCTCCCGCTCTCTCTCCCTCCCTCTCTTTCTCTCTCAAATAAATAAATAAATAAATCTTGAAAGAATGAAAGAAAGGAAGGAAGAAAAGTACATGTTTTGTGTCTCCATTTGGAGTCAGGGAATCAGAACGGCTACCAACGACAATAGGATTAGGTTGATCATTAGTAAATCTGGGTTGGAAATCCTAGCTGTTTCTTCATGCTTTTTTTTTTTTTTTTTAAAGATTTTATTTATTTGTTAGAGAGAGAGCGGGAGTGAGCACAGGCAGAGGCAGAGGGAGAAGCAGGCTCCCCGCCGAGCAAGGAGCCCGATGCGGGACTCGATCCCAGGACGCTGGGATCATGGCCTGAGCCCAAGGCGGCCGCCCAACCAACTGAGCCACCCAGGCGTCCCTCTTCATGCTTTTAACAAACATTAAACTCTCACTGTGTACTAGTTATCCTACTTGAGGCTGGGAGTGCAAAGCTCTGACAGTAACCGATAGAATTAAGATTTTTTAGTCTAGTTTTTCTTCTGTAGAATTGCTTTTCCACACAGGATTATTGTGAAGATTGACAGAATTTAGGGGCGCATGGGTGGCTCAGTGGGTTAAGCATCCAGCTCTTGATTTCAGCTCAGGTCATGAGCTCAGTGTTGTGAGATCTGTTTTCAGCATGGAGCCTGCTTAAGACTTTCTCTCTCCCCCTCCTTCTGCCCGTATCTCTTTCTCTGTCTCTCTCTCTCTCTCTCTCTCTTAAAAAAAAAGGAATTGACAGAATTCAAAGTAGAAAGCACTGGCACCCTGCAGGATGCTATAGTATTATTCTTATTATTATTTTCTTTTCTGTGCATATAGGTATGTGGTATGTTTATTATTTTCAAGATTAATGTACTTGTTAAAAATGCAGTCTAGGGGCCCCTTGGTGGCTGAGTCATGAAGCATCTGCCTTCGGCTTGGGTCATGATCCCTGGGTCCTGGGATTGAGCCCCACAAGGGGCTTACTGCTCAGCGGGAAGCCTGCCTCTCTCTCTCCCACTCCCCCTGCTTGTGTTCCCTCTCTTGCTGTCTCTGTGTCAAATAAATAAAATCTTTTAAAAAAAATAAAAATGCAGTCTAGAACCATTCCAGTTTGAATTCTAGATCCACCATTTTGTAGTTGTGTGACCTTGAGTAAGTTATTTAACCAATCTCTATTTCTGTATCTAAAAAGGTGTGTCATTTATAGTGCTCTTAAGAGGTTATAATGAGTTTATATTTGTGAATTGTTTAGGATGGTGTCTGAAACATAGTAAGAGCGATGTGTTTAAGTAGAAAGGTAGGTACAGAGTAAGCATCTTCACTCTGAACTCTGCTTACAGTAAGTTTCCAAGTGAAAGTCTGCTTTTAGATAGGGTTAGTCAATGAGCATGTGCATGTGTTCTTTTCTACCTAGTATGAAAAGGAATGTGAACGTAATATAGTACCAGCCTCTACTCTCAAATGATATATTGATCTATCAAAAAAACAAAGCGATACCTTTTATTCGCTTAATAAATAACTCTTAATAATTGAAGTCTATAGTAAGTGAAAAGGAGATAGAAATGAGTGGTTCTCCCATCCAAAAGAGAACAAATATGAAACAATATGGTGGGTATAACTTTGGGGTAGTTGAAAGATCCAAGAAAACCAAACACTGGTTTTGCCTATATCATTAATTCCAAAATTCAAAAAACTCTTAAAAACTGAGCTTAGTTTTCAGTGGCTGAGAGCTAAAACTCATTTGGTGGCAAAAACCTGTCCTGAACTGACCTGAGGCTATTTATAATCTTAATCCTACTTAGTGTGTCTATTCATAAGTTTGCTGCACTAATATTAGTATATTCAATTACAGGGTATTTGATTACCCTGCCAGAGATGTTACATAATTATATGGTAGATATATGATAAATATGAAAAGTCCCCCAAATTCTGAGTTCCAAACACTTCTGGACTCAGAATTCTGGGATAGGGGATTATTGGCTCATGTTCCATGTTTGTTTCAGACTATATAGGAAATACAGATAACCAAAAACAATACATTGATGCTTGTCTATAATATTGAAATCACTGGGACGCCTGGGTGGCTCAGTTGGTTAAGCAGCTGCCTTCGGCTCAGGTCATGATCCCAGCGTCCTGGGATCGAGTCCCACATCGGGCTCCTTGCTCGGCAGGGAGTCTGCTTCTCCCTCTGCCTGCCTCTCTGTCTGCCTGTGCTTGTTCGCTCTCTCTCTCTCTCTCTCTGACAAATAAATAAATAAAATCTTTGAAAAAAATAAAAATAAATAAAAAAATATTGAAATCACTATGACATATTACCATACACCCATTAGAATGGCTAAAGTGAAAAAGATTAAGAACACAAATGTTGGAAAGGAACTTTCACACATGGCTAGTAAGAATACGAAATAATACAAATACTATGGAAAACTATGTGACAGTTTCGTATAAAGTTAAACACTTATCATACTACCCAGTCATTCCACTCCCAGGTCTTTATTCAAGAAAAAGCATACACCCACAAAGATCTCTATACAAGAAAGATTATAGTATCTTTATTCATATCACCAATAACTAACAATAACAGCCCAGATACCATTAACAGGTGAATGGATTTTTAAAAAACAGAACAAAACAAAATGTGGTATACTATGAAATACCATCCAGCAATAAACAGGAATGGATTGTTGATACATGTAACAATATTGGTGAATCCCAAAAAGCAGACAAAGTATGACTTCACTATATATGATACTCTAGAATATGCAGAACTAACCTCTAGTGACAGAAATGAGATGAGTGTTTGCTTCTGGGATGAGAATGGGACTAAGAAGCAGGAGAAAACATTCTGGGTGTTGGAAATATATGTCTTGATAGGGTGTGATTGGTACACAACTATATACATTTTTCACAAATAGTACACCTAAAATTTTGCTAATTATAAAACAATTTTTTTAAAAAATGCTTCTCCGTAGTCTGTCTCATATTTGGAGAGAACCACATTTTGGTTTATGTCCCAACACTTTTTTAAATGTATGTTTAACATTTTTATGAATGAAACTATAGTGTACATGCCATTTAGTAATAGGGCTATTTTTAATCCAAGTATATTACAAACATTTCCCCATGTCATGAAATCTTTTTTTTTTTTTTAAAGATTTTATGTATTTATTTGTGACGGGGGGGGGGGGGAGAGAGAGAGAGAGAGAGAGAGTGTGTGTGTGTGTGTGTGTGTGTGTGTGCGTGCGCGCACGTGCCCCCGCATGCCAGAGATTGCAGGCAGGGGAACAGCAGAGACAGAGGAAGAAGCAGGCTCCCTACTGAGTAGGGAACCTGATACAGGGCTTGATCCCAGGACCGTGGGATCATGACCTGAGCCAAAGGCAGATGCTTAACCAACTGAGCCATTCACGCAGCCTTCCATGTCATGAAATCTTATAAAATTTATGGCTTTGTGATTGGGGGGGGGATATTTATTTGTTTGTTTGCTTATTTATTTTCAAAGATTTCATTTGTTTATTTGTCAGAGGGAAAGTACAAGCAGGGGGAGCAGCAGGCAGAAGGAAAAGTGGGCTCCCGGCTCAGCAAGGAGTCTGATGTGGGACTCCATCCTAGGACCCTGAAGGCAGACTCTTAACTGACTGAGTCAGCTAGGCATCCTGGAAGGGTTACTTTTATTTTTTTTATTTTTTTTTTTTTTTAAAGATTTTATTTATTTATTTGTCAGATAGCACAGGAGCGAGCACAGGCAGACAGAGTGGCAGGCAGAGGCAGAGGGAGAAGCAGGCTCACTGCTGAGCAAGGAGCACGATGTGGGACTCGATCCCAGGATGCTGGGATCATGACCTGAGCCGAAGGCAGCTGCTTAACCAACTGAGCCACCCAGGCGTCCCTTTTTTTTTTTTTTTTTTTTTTAAAGATTTTATTTATGTGGAAGGGTTACTTTTAAAGCAAGAGTTCCCTTCAAACTATTTACTGGAAAGTGTAAAACAGATAAAAGTTGACTGCAGGAAGGGGAGAGAGGAAGAATGATGAAGATTACATGATGTGTAAGACCCATTCTAGGTCTAAAGTTGGACTTTTCTGGGTATAAGTTACAAAACACTGTGACTGTTTCTGTGTATCCTTTTTTTCCATGATGCTAGTAGCCAAATGGGGGAAATAATAACTGACTTTTATGGAGCACGTATTTTGGTTCAGGCTTTGTTCTAAGTGCTTTATGTGAATTAACTCACTTAACCCTAACGATCTTATGAGGTACATTCTTATTCCCATTTACAAATGGGGCACTTCAGTGGAATGAGGTTGGATGATTTGCACAAGTTCAGTTGGTTAGTACATGATGGAGCTCAGATTTATATCCAGACCATTTGGCTCAAGACTTCCCCTACAGCTGCATTTCATTATGCATGCAGATTTCATTCAGCATGCAAATCATTGTGCTTAGTACCTATGAAAAGTTAGAAAACTTCCTGTGATAATTTTGCTATTTATGTTTGTCTAGAGCTAGCCAACATGGAAGAAGATCCCAGATCAGCTGGAGTTGCTACCTTTGTTCTTCAAGAAGAATTTGATAGATATTCTGGCTACTGGTGGTGTCCAGAAGCTGAAACAAGTAAGGGGTTCAAAATAATAGAAGTTAATTAAAATATTATAAGATTTCAGCTTCCATTTAGTTAAGTGCTCAGATGCTAAGTCCTGAATAGTAGATTATAAAGTCATGAAGATTGGATCCTATCAGTAGTTATTTAGAATATATAGGTTATATCCCACCATAATGAATTCTAATAAAAATAAAAAAGTAATTGCATCAATGCCTCTGGTCTTTAACTCTTTTTGCCAGTCTTTCATGTAGAGGCTGGTCTTATTGGTGACAAAATAAAAAGAAAATACTATACCCAATGTATTGCTGTAAAAACGTAGGATTGACTGGAGTGCATAAAGGTATGGCCAAATTAGTGTATGAATGGATCAGGAAAAGGGCACAAATTCCTCCCTTTTCTGGATGAATTCACATGTATTTTATTGCCTGTGAAACAGCTTTCTCTGAAGATCCAGTTAGAAATTTGCTTTACATTCTAGCCTAATATTTCATACATTTATTGTATACAAAAACTAAAAACAAATTTTAGTATATGTGCTGCCGAAACGAGCACTAAAAACAAATTTTATGAAGCAATACTTACCTGTATGTCCAATACACTCTGATATTGTATATTTTTTGTTCATTGTATATTTAAATGCTTGTTGTTACCCATTAATAGATTTCATGACATAGTAATGGATTGCAGCTACCATTTTTCTTTTTTTAAGTAAGCTCTTTGCCCAATGTGGGGCTTGAATTCACAACCCCGAGATCAAGAGTTTCTCACTTTACTCACTGAGTGCCCCAGCAGCTCCTGTTTTGAACATTTCTCTAAGGGACCATGAAAAATACTTATTTTTAAGCCGTGTCTTAGATTTGGACATTCAGTTTTAAGATGTAAAATGTTTTGCTGTAACTGTTTGTTAGAACAAGATTCTGACATGAATTAGAGAAACCATTAAAAGAAAGCTGGATTCTATTTAAATAGCATTTATATTCAGGGTGTCTAGGTGGTGCAGTTGGTTGGGTGTCCAACTCTTTGTTTCAGCTCAGGTCGTGGCATCCGGGTCACGGAATCGAGCCCCACATCGGACTCCATGCTCTCACAGAGTCTCTTTGAGGCTCTCTCCCCCTCTCCTTCTGCCTCTCTCCCCTACTCTTTCTCTTTCTCTCAAATAAATAAATAAATAAAATATTTTTTAAAATAGCTTTTATTTTGTTACAGGAAATATTATAAATATAATTGAGTAATTTATTTTTCAACAAGGAATGCATTTTAAGGTGTGCATGGACTGAAGTCCTTGGTGGTTTCTCCTGTTAAATATGTGTAATAGGTACAGGGGCATCTGGCTGACTCAGTCAGTAGGGCATGTGACTCTTGAACTCCAGATCATGAGTTCAGGCCCCATGTTGGGCATGGAGCCTACTTAAATTAAAACAACAACAACGATCCCCCCCCCCAAATATATAATTATCTTCAGGTTTTACCTTTCTTTAACCAGCAAAAGTGATTTAGTAGTAACTCACCTTCCTAGTGCAAAGACTAGTGAGACTTCTATACGCAAAAGGCAGTGTTTTTTATACATAAATTATTTTTCACTATGGGAAATATACTACTAGAGGGAGTGGTCAGTTATGATTACTCTCTGGAATAATTCTTCTAAATTTTCAATATTTAAATTCCTTTTAAAAGCTCCCAGTGGCAGCAAAATTCTAAGAATTCTATATGAAGAAAATGATGAATCTGAGGTGGAAATTATTCATGTTACATCCCCTATGTTGGAAACAAGGAGGGCAGATTCATTCCGTTATCCTAAAACAGGTACTATATTCCATTGACATTTATATTCACTCATTTCTACTTTACAAACAAGATTCTCTCTGTAGCCATCCAAAGGTATGGCCAAATTAGTCATTTACAGCCTTCGTAAAGATAGATTATTCATTGGGTGTCACTGAAGTAGATTTCTTAATCACAGACTAATCTTGTTCTTTTCAAAGGTTTGTAAGTGCACAAAGCTGGTTACTTCAAGAATGAAAAAAGAGGAGTTTTTGCTAGGAACAAAGATTTTTAAGGGATTATGTTCTTAATCAGTGATTTTTTTTTCTATTTTGCTGTTTACATGTCAATTACAAAATGATACAGAATTTCTCTTATTTATTTCATATTGACTCTTGATGTTTTCAAGTATATATATATTTTTGATACCTATGTTGAGAATTATGAATTTGAATTGAAGTTCTGAGATTCTAACACAGTAAGGCCCTGACTCTACTATATTCCTGACTTAACTAAAGTATAAAGGGGATTAATCTGGCAAAAGCAGTTTGAATAATTTTGATTATGGATTATTATT
>RCUC01122823.1:0-24847 GCA_003697995.1 Taxidea taxus jeffersonii
GGGCAGGTGGCCACGCGCCTGGGGCCCCAGGGTGGCCTCGCTGGGGGGCAAACCGGAGAACTTCCCCGGGTCCTCCCATGCCCCCTCTCTCCAGCCAGCGGGCACTAAAGCAGGGTCTGCACACTGGCCCGCGGGCCGTATCTGCCTGCAGCCTGGGTTCTTTTTTTTTTTTTTAATTACTTGTGTACTTAATTTTTTAAGACATAAAATTTGCCATCTTAGCCACTTCAAGTGTCCGGTTGAGTGGCACTAAGTGCATAAGCACTGTCCTGCAGCCCCCCCCGCCAGAACTTTCCCACCCCCCCACGGAGACTCTGTCCTGACTAAGCATGGATTCCACGCCCCCTGCCCCAGCCCCGGCTCCCACCGTCTCCTCTGCCTGTGTGGACGGGACTCCTCTGCGGACCTCCTGGAAGTGGGGTCCTGCGGGACGGGTCCTTCTGGGTGTGGCTGCTCTCCCTGAGCCCATGTCCTCGGGGTCCCTCTGTGTGGTGGCAGGAGTCAGGGTCCTTCCCTTCCTGAGGCTGGACCGTGTTCCCGCGTGGGGGTGGACCTAGCGGTGTTTATCTACCTGTCGATGGAAACGGGGTTTGCTTCCATGTTTGGGCTGCTGGGAGCCCCGCTGCCGTGGGCCCGGGTGTTCCTTGGGACAAATGGCCTGGTGTTTCCCCAAGCCTCCGCCCGGGAGCGCGTGCAGGCTCAAAACTCTCCACGTCCTCACCGACACTCGCTAGTGTGTCTTTTTTTGGTCCCAGCCATCCTAGTGGGTATGGGGGGATTTCTACATTTTTTAAGGGCAGGAAAGCAAAAGGGGAATCATGTGACATGGTTTATTTGGCCTCTGGACTTGCTGGCTAGAGATTTCTCTGGATCTTTGGTGAAGCCTGAGGACTTCATGCTGGGCCCGTTACAGGGAAGGTTTGGCGCTGCTGGTCATTGTGCCTTGAGCTTTAACTGGCCCTGCAGTGCTGTGCGGCCTCAAGCCTGCTGCATGTGCTCTCTGAGCTTCCTACAAAGGGGCAGGGCTCCAGTTCCATCCCTCTTGGGGTCAAGAACACAGAGGTCCTGCCCTTCCCAGGAGCACGGTCACCTGTCCAGAGGCTCAGTTCCAGGGGACCTTCTTCTGGAAACATGTCACCCTCCTTTCCCCTCATCAACTGTCCCCCACTGGGAGAGCCCTGGCCCCCCACTGTGGGCTCCCTTATCCCTCGTCCCCTCTTGGCTCCAGCTCATCCTTGGGGGCAGACCTCACCCAGTCGCCCTGCCTCTTCCCTCTGAGCATTGTGCAGGGCCCCGCCTCACCTCCCCCTTCTCATCCTCTCCCTGTCCCTGCCCACAGTCCAAGGAATCATCCTCTGTGCTGAGCTGTGACATCTCTGGAAATAACAAGTACATTGTGACAGGCTCAGGGGACAAGAAGGCCACCGTGTATGAGGTGGTCTACTGAGACCCCCGCCATCTTCCGGCACCCCTGGCCCGGCTCCTGGGGAAGGGGCATCCCGGACAGAGAGCCCGACACCCCCTCCCCATTCATGCCTGTGAGTGCTAAGTCTGGCCGGCCCTCTGGCTGACCCCCCCATCTTCCCTTCTGGACGTGGGGCTGGACGGGCAGGTGGGCTTTGGGGAAATAAATGTACTTGTCACAACGGCCTTTCTGTCCCGGGCTGGAGAGCCAGCGACTGGCTTTTCTCGCGCCCCGTTGCTGGGGAGGGGTGAGTGGCTGCGGGTGAGTGGCTTTCCTCCTCTCAGCCTCCTGCTCCCTTCCGGGATGACGAAGGAGCTGCTCCCGCCTCAAGCAGCTGTGCGGGGTACGGGCGGCACAGCTTACGGGGCACCTACGCTGAACACAACGGACCTGATCACTCACTCTTGTCCCCAGGCTGGTGGGGCTCGGCTCCCGGTAGACACCCGGGGCTCCAGGATGGTGGACTTTCTGCCATCACGACATGCAGCTTGGGGGGGCCGGGGTCGCAGGGAGAGGAAGTCACACAGGCGCTCGGGGCTCTGGCCCCAGAGAGCTGCCTGGTCGCTTACCGCCGGCTCTTTGGACAGAGACCTCCCAAGGCGCTGCACACGTACAAGGGGCTGGGGGACATAGGGGAGCACGTGGCTCTTTGGGGTGCTTGCCTTTGAGACCCCCGGATGATTCCTAGCCCACCCGGAGGGCCTGAGTAAAGCCCACAGTCCCAGGGGAGGGGATGGTAGATGAGAGCTGGCCAGAGAAACGGCCATTTGTGGGGGTCCTGCAAGTCTGTGTAGGAACAGAGGGAACGGCAAAGGCTTGGAGCTGAGGAGCGTGCCTGGGGGAAACCAGGCAGGTAGGGTGCTCCTCCTCCTCCGCTCCAGGGAGAACAAGGCCTCCAGCCCAGGCTGAAGCAGCCTAGGGGAGGTGGCCAGCCTGGGGCCGCTGGGGGGGTGGGGGCTGGGGGGTGGGGACCCAGAGGGATGGGGGCGGGGGCAGAGCCATATACTCAGGTCTGTATTCTGGAAGCTCCCGTGGGCCGCAGTGGAGGGGCCAGGTGTGCAGACGGGATGCTGCTGGGAACCTCCCCGACGGAGATGGTGGGGACCCCAGGGGAAACAAGCCACACCCAGGTGGAGTTTTGGAGACACTCTTTGGGGAGAGGGTAATTCCCTGGGTAAGGAAAGCAGAGCAGTGGGTACCTTCTGGGACACTTATCCTGGAGGGACAGGTAAGCAAGGTGTGAGAACCGCTAGCACAGGGAGGCTCGATGAGAAGCTGTCAGCGACCCTCTCCCGCAGGGCACTGCCGACATGGGACCCATCACTGTCTGGGGGGAGGCGTCCCAGGCACTGGGGGGCCAAGCAGCATCCCCCTAACGTCATGATGACCACGTGTGCACAGACGTTGCCACGTGCCCCCCCAAGGATGGGTTCACCCCCAGGTGAGATGCACCGGGGTGTCTTGAGAAGGAGGGAGGACCCCATCCCTGGATCGGAGACCCCCTCTCTGGGAGGTAGGCTCAGTGGGACAGGAAAAAGCGGTCTGTGTCCACCCCCACTCAACAGGGGTCAGTGGCTTGAGGAGATTCGTGCATGCGGGCTCCAGGCTGGGAGACCCAGCTGGCCGAAGTCCTTCCAGACCACAGGACGGGCGGGGGGCAGGAAAGGCCGCACCACAGACCCACTCTGCTGCTTCCAATTGCTTTACTACCCGTGCGTGGGAAAGAAACCCGCCCCCCCCCACACCTCTCCACCTCGTTGGGGGAAAAAGAAAAAAAAAAGGGTCCCGAGTCAGGACGCAGGGCCAGGCCCCTCAGTAGGTGATCTGGTACACCGAGGCATGGTCCTCCGACCCCGTGACAATCAGGCGGTTGTTGGGGGACACATCACAGCACAGGATGGAGGAGGTCTCGGGTACCTGGGAAGGTGGAGGGCCAGGAGGAGCTGAGGGGAGCTCACCCACGCCTGCCCCTACCCTCCGCCCAGCAGTTCAAGCCCAGTCCCCGTCAGGAGCCCTGCATCCAGCACCTGGAGCTGAGCACTGTCCCCTGCCCTGCGTCTGGCCCGCCGTGGTACCTGCAACACCATGGTCCCCGCGGGCATGCCGTAGATGCTGACCAGGTCATCCGTCCCAACGCTCACCCACCACCGGCCTGGGAGGGGGAGGAGGGGACGGGGTTGTGGGACACCTGGCAGCTGCCGGCAGGGCCTCTGGGGACCTGGGGCACAGAGGTAGACCCCACCTCCCTCAAGCCCCCGTGGAGAGCATCACTGAGCGGTTTCTGCTGAGGAAGGGTGAGGGGGCTCAGGAAGGGTGGGACAGGACCCTAGGGGAGGCTGGGGGCCACAGGGGACTCCCCCACCCGCTCCTGGCCACTCACCGAACGGGGAGAACTTGAGACCCAGGATGGTGCCATCCTTACACCCCACCATGTGCTTCTGGCCCCCTCGGGTGGGCTGTAGCCACTGTTGGCCACTGGCTGTGCCCACCAGCACCCAGTCTTCCTGGGGACTGGGGGACAGGCTCATTATCTGGGGGGCAGGCAGCAGGGAAGAGGCCTGTCAGGTCCCGCCGGGCCTGGGAGGTGGTAGGGGCACAGGGACCCGCCCTGGGGGACCTCCAGCCAGCTTCCTGGCCCTTGTGAGCAACTTCACACCTCTGGGCCTCAGTCGGCTCATCTGTAAAGTGCGTTGGTCCTCTCTGCCTTAAGGGGTATCGCGGAGTCTAAATGGGGCTACGGGCACCCAGTGCAGAATTTAGAAATGTCTAATGTCGGGGCCCAGGGGGAGGACATTCCTCCTGCCCTGATTCCTGCCAGTCCCGATCAGACGTGGGATCCCACTACCTCCTTCCTCCCAACATACACCTCCTTCTGGAGCCCAGGGCCCAGCCCAGTCCACACACCTGAGACTCGAATTGGCATTCCAGGGGCTCCCCGGGGGTCCTCAGGTCCCAGCACCGTAGGCAGGTGTCCAGCCCCCCTGTCCAGACGTTGTGGTCTTTGACAGCAATGCTCTTGGTTCCGTTTGGGGGCCCCGGCAAGTCCCTGGCCAGAAGGGGTATCGGCAAGGGGGCAGGGCCGAGACTCTGAGCCTGGGCCCAGGAACACCACCCAGCTAGTCACACCCAGGTGACAGATGGGGAAACTGAGGCCAGCCAGAATCTGAACTCAGGCCTCCCACTCTCTCAAATGCAAGCTGAAGCAGTTAGGGGTTTTTAGCCTTTGGATCACTGCATCCCTGCTTGGGCCAGAGGTGGGAAGGGGCTTTTCAGGATGAGTCCATCCACCCCTGGGCCTCACCTGACAACACTCCGGTCTCGCAAGTCCCAGATCCTGACTGTGCCTTCGGTGAAGCCCGCGAAGACCAGGGTGGCCTCGGGGCCGGAGGCCAGGGCCTGGCAGGTGAGATCTGCGCAGGGCAGCTCGCCGCTCACACACAGGGAGGGCGCGGTCAGGTCCCACACGCTCACGCCGGCCAGGTTGTGGCCGCCCGTCAGCAGGGTCGTGCTGGTCGGGGACAGCAGGCAGGTGCGCAGGTAGGCCTGGGGGGTCTGGGGCGGGCACAGTGCAGGTGACCGTCCTCTGCGGTGGCCGGGGCTCTTCCGGCTCCCACGAGCTCTGCCCCCAGAGCCAGCCCCTCCCCTACCTGTACACGCAGGTGGCTCTCGGGGTGCCGGTCCTCCAGCCCCCCGCCCACCAGGCTCCACACTTTGACGCTGCCCCGGCCGCAGGTGAACGCGTGCCGCGTGAAGCTGCTGACGGCCGTGGCGAGCACCGGCTCCCCGTGCTTCAGCGTCTGCATCTTCTCCGCTCCGTGTGGGATGGCCGCCTTCTTGGATTGCCAGGGCAAGGCATCTGGTCTCTCCCACGTGTCCTCGAAGTCCTCAGGGTCCCAGCATCTTGGGAGGGGAGGCCTCAGGGTCACCGGCCTGCCTGTGAGCCTCTCTGCCCGCAGGGGGCCCCCCACCAAGCCCGAGAAGCTTCATTCTTTAGATGTGGGGTTTTCACTCAGGCTCCGTTTCCCAACCACACCGACTTCCCCCAGGGGGCTGCCCAAGCCCCTTCAAGGATTCTCCCTCTCCTAGAACCAAACATCACTCCCTTCCACCTAGAATGCTTTGCCCTATCCTAGCAAACTCCTACTCATCTGTCAAGACCCTAACCATTATGCCCCTTCCCTCCAGGAGAGCCTTCTCATCCCCCTGGGCTCCGCCAGCCTCCAACCACAAGCTTGGGACAGCCTGGTCCTCCCTCTAACACCCTCTGTCCATGGGAGTTCTCTCCTCAAATCCCTGGAACCCAGAACTAGTCATGTGGGGAGCAACAGTGATGCTGGCCTGACTGTAACTACCCAGCCTCCTCAGCTCTGCGTACGGAGCACAGTAGCAGGGTGGTGGGGTAGAGAGGAGACATACTCTCTCTGTCCCCTCTGCCAGGGACAGAGGTACAGACAGGAGGGACAACACACAGACTCACATGGGCTTCAGGAACCGGTAGGCTCTCCCAGCAGGCTCCTGCGGTGGGACCAGGGTGATGCGGAGCCGTGTCAGCTCCCTCCGCCCCAGCCCCCGCAGCCTTCACGGAGGCTGCTGCTCAGGAAGGGGCCTCACCTGGGCCACGTGGAGGGAGACAGTCCCCTCGGGGTCCAGGCCTGCCAGGCCTGGCTCTGCGCTCTCTTCTCCGGAGCCCCCGGGGGAGCTGGGGGAGGGCACGGGTGGGCTGGGCACTGGGTGGAGACAAGGCAGATGAGTGGCAGGTGTGGGCTTCTGGGGCAGGCTCCCCCCACACCTGCTCCCCCTCCCCTGCCCCCTCACGGCACCGGGATTACCCAAAGCGTCTCCGCTCCGTGGTTCCGGTCCCGAGTCCCGTGGTCCTGCGTCCTGGCTCTCCTGCCCACGGGAATTAGGGCGATCAGTTCAGACCAAGTTCAGTTCAGTCTTTTTTTTTTTTTTTTAAGATTTTATTTATTTATTTGACAGAGAGATCGCAAGTAGGCAGAGAGACAGGCAGAGGGAGAGAGGGGGAAGCAGGCTCTCCACTGAGCAGAGTCTGATGCGGGGCTCGATCCCAGGACCCTGAGATCATGACCTGAGCCGAAGCCAGAGGCTTAACCCACTGAGCCACCCGGGCGTCCCAGTTCAGTTCAGTCTTAGACCCAGAAAACCTCAGGGAGGCCCAAGCAGTGTAGATAAGACTCTAAGACTTGTCAACAGCCCCAAGTCCCATCTTGGGCACAGGCCTGAGTCCTCTCAGGGACCCAGGACGGAGGACAGAAGCCGTGGACGGACCTCGCAAGAACCCGGACACTCCGCCCTGAGGAGCCCCCCTCGGGGTACCGCAGTTACTCACCAGGCCTGGCCACCGCTCTGTCGCTGGGACGGTGCGGGGAGGGGGTGAGTAGGACAACATGATTCAATGGTGCTGTTCCCGGCTGTCCCTGACACAGCCCCAGGCCGCCCCCATCCCCCACCCCCAGGGAGACTCACTCCTGTGACGCTGGTCCCTCTTGTGGGTCCCCACAAAGATCTGCCAGAGCTGCTCGGTCAGAACGTCCTGCCAAAACCGGGGCTCGGGGTCCCAGGGGGACTGCGTGTCCGGCGTGGGGGGCCCGGCGTCTGCTCTGGAGGGCTGCCTCAGCCAGTCTGAGGACCTCGCGGCCAGGACGTCTTCGAAGGGTGGCCCCTGGAGCCCGGACGGCTGTGGGGTCTCGGCCTCTGGATGCAGGGAAGCCTCGGGGCTGGCCTGTCCCACAAAGTGCGGGGTTGCCGAGGCGGGAGCCTGTGCCTCGGAGCCGGTCCCCTCCCTCCTCCAGGGCCCAGGCACCCACCTCCGCAGGCTGGAAGCCCAGGGCTCGGCTCCAGGTCTCCACTGTCCGCAGGAAGCTCTCCGTCTGGACGGGGAAGGAGGGGGAGGACACATCCCAGCTAAGCCTTTGTCACGGCCTGGGCGCACACCTCGACCAGCAAGCCGGCGTCCCCGTGTGTGAACCGGGACACGCAGCCTGCCTTGAAGGTTCTGGGGGTGCACTCACGACGACGCGGAGCCTGGAGCCAGTTAGTTTTCATACTCGGAACTCCGCAGCCTAACCCCGAAGGCCGGCCATCACCCTCAAGGGGTAGAAAGTAGGGCCCCATCTGGGTGCCCCTCCCAGTCGCTTTTCTTAGGGTATTTGAAGACTAAAGCTTTGGGGCGCCTGGTGGCTCAGTCGGTGAAGCCTCTGCCTTTGGCTTGGGTCATGATCCTGGGGTCCTGGGACGAGCCCCATGTCTGGCTCCCTGCTCAGCGGGGAGCCTGATGCTCCCTCTGCCCCTCCCCCCACTCATGTTCTGTCTCTCAAATAAATAAAACCTTTAAAAAGAAAGAAAGAAAGCAAAAGCTTCCACACCCCTCTGCTTAAAATGGCTTCGAGAAGCAAAATCGTCGGTACCTATGTTCCTCTGTGTGCGGACATCTGAATTTGCTCAGGTGTTGGGAGGACACTCAGAAACCAGTGATCACCTCTCAAGGAGGAGGGCGGGTAGCAGGACAATAGGGGACCCCTGTGGGAGGGTCACAGCCCTTTATTTTATACTGAAAAAGCACACCACGTGACCAGCAGCAATTCCAAATCTAAGTGAAGATTTCCATGGGCCTCGAAGGGCCTGAGGGCTCTAAGTCCCCCCCCTTTACCTGGCCTGCAGGCATCGGCCTGAGCCTTTAGAGAGGCAGCGACCAGCCACAGATGATTATTCGATTTACAGTGAAGTCCAGTTAAAAATGCAACTTCTCCAGCCCCACTCAAGTGCTCAACGGCCATGTCGGCCCAATGGTCACCAACGCGGATGGCACAGGCGCCAAGAGCAGAGGTGCCCAGCGCGTGCCCAGCGGCCAGGCGGAGAGCAGTGTCGGCGATGTGGGAGCCTCCTGGCCAGTGTCCCCAGAAATCCAGAATGGGGAGACCGAGCTTCTGGATCTGATGAGCAGCCCTACGGGGACGTGCGTGTGCAGCTCTATTTAGTGAGCGCGGGAACGTTCTAGGCCTAACGCGGTAGCTGCTGGCTTCGTGTGGCTGTTGAGCACTGCAAATGTGGCTGGGCCGCTGGTTTGAAGGTCAACTTCAATTTAAATAACACACGTGTCCCATGGCCACTGGAGATCTGTGTTCCAAGCATCGCCCTTGGGCCTCAAGGAAGCACGCCCCTCAGTGGCGGACCCCGGGAAGCTCCCCAGAGTGGTCGGGCCCAAGGCAAGCTCCTTGGCTCCAGTCCTGGGGAGAACATCCCGATTCACAATTGACAAAGAAAAAAGGAAGAAAGCAATGCAGCCTGAGGGCCAGCCACGGTAGGTTCCCAGCTCCCGGGAACTTCTGGTGTTCCCATTTTGCAGAGGAGAAAACAGAGGCCCACAGAAGCAAAAGCCAATTTCCCCAAGTCAGGAGGACCAGGGGCCAGGCCGTGCTTCCTGCAGCCTGGGCAGGCAGGCAGAATGGCGAGGGAAGAGGGGCCAGGCAGCGGGACCCCCCTCTCTGAGCCCACAGCTGGGGGGGCTGCCTCCTGGGGCAGCTGGTGATGGGTTCCCCAGCTGGGCCTCCCAGCAGCACAGACCCAGGGGAGCCTTCCCCAATCCGCCCTGGCTCGTTAATGCGCAATTTACTGGCACTTGGACGCACTCAGCATGAAAAGCGCTGCTCCCTCCTGCTGGCTGGCTGGCTGGCCCTCCCGGGGGAGCGGGGAGCAGGAGAGAGCTCGGAGCAGGCAGGGCCACAGAAGGCTGCTGGGATTTTAAATGCACCGCAGGGAGGCTGGGAAAACAAGGAGCTGAGACAGAGGGGAGTCTCGGCAGGACTCCATGGCCAGCAAGGCCCCTGGGTGGAACAGCGGCTATTTGGGGCAGGACCCACCCCTCCACACACCCCTGAGCCCACAGTCTCCTCTGTTCTCACCACCAGCTCCTCACCCAGATGCTCCTGTTCTCCTGCCCTGCCCAGACTCTCTCCTCCAGAGGGCGCCCGTGAGCACAAGTCAGGTTCCCCCTCCCCGCACCAACCGGCACCCCCAGCCCTCCAGGACTCCTAGCTCCCTGGTGGAAAAGCCCAAGTCCTCTCCAGGGCCCCCAAGATGCCAGGGCACCTGCCCTGTCCCCTCCTTACTGCTCCAACCACAGGGGCCTCCTCTCTGTCCCTCCAACACAGTAGGAGCTGTCCTGCCCCAGGACATTTGCACGGGCGGGCTGTGCCCTCTGTCTATTCTGTTCCTCCCACCCCAGGGAGCTGCACGCCCTCTCTGATCTCCTTCAAGAGTTTGCTCAAATGTCACCTTCTCAGCAAGCCTTCCACTCCCACCCCTTCCCTCGTGTCCCCTGGGGCTGCGCAGAATCAATCCCTGCACCTCGCCCAGCCCTCACCATCTGACACATCTGTTTACCAAGCTCCTGTCACCCCAAGGGCAGGGGTTTGCCTGTGTCCTTCTCCGCGGTTTCCCTGGCGCCTACAACGGCACTTGGCAAGGAGGGAATGGCTAGAGGAGTGCTGAATGGATAACCGTGTTCTGGTTGCTTCCTGGCCCCCCTCACTCTGGATCCGTCTCTCCCGGTTCCCTGTGCTGCCCACCCCGGGCCCTGCTGAGCTGCAGACACGACCCTGGCCTTCCGCCAGTCACATCTGGCACAGGCAGAGAGTCCTGCCAGCATCCAGGAGAAAGGGGCCAGGTGGCGGGAGGACAGGCAGGACTGGAAGACGTGCTTCAGCTTGGGCAAGGCGCCCCGTGCCGGGAGACTGCCCCCGCTCCCCGGGCCCGTGCAGACCTGCCTCCCCACCAACCCCACTCACGTGTGAGACGCCCTCGAGAACACTCAGTTGCCCGGAAGGCCGTAATCCGGGTGCGCCTTGCACATGACAGGCCCTCACAGCGGAAACAACTGACGCGAAAGTGCTGGAAAGGGCCCTGGCTTCATCTGAGCCACGCGGGAGGAGCTGGCAGCCGGCCAGGAAGGAAGACACTCCCAGAGGGTGCATGTGCTGGGATGGGGGCGATCCAGGGATCCCTGGGGCATCCCTGGTCAGGTCTTGCCCCTGTCTGCCCGCAGCCCTCCAGGGCTCCCACCTCCTTGGGGATAAAAGGCCTCCCCAGCATCCCCAAAAGGGTCCCCACAACTAGGCCTAATCATGACCTCTCACCCTATTTTCCCCTGCCTTTCCAAGAAAGGGCGCCATACCCCAGCTCCTCGTGACCCACGTACCTGCCTGTGATGCTCCTGGAGACCCTGCTGGATCTTCTGGAGCTGCAAGGGAATGGCAGGGATTGCACCGGGAGCTGGGGTTGGGGGATGATGGAGGGGCACAAGAGTAAGGAGTCACATGCCGGGCATGCTTCTCCCCAGCTGTGTGACCCTGGGCAAGCCGCTCACCCTCTCTGGTTGCGACACTCAGACAGAATATCCCCTACCCTACCACACAGAGTGAAAGCTAATTAGAGAGACCCTTGGTTTCATTCTCAATGTGAAGTTCGAAGACTCCCCATAACCACCAGGGCCCTGCACCCCTGCCCTGTCCTCTCCGTGCCCTCCCCTCCTCCAGCCACTGGGGCCTCCTTGCTCATTCCTCCAACACACCCAAGCCCAGTCCTGCCCCAGGGCCTTTGCACAGGCTGTGCCCTGGGCCTGGAATACCCTCCCTTCCTTGCTCTCTCAGGGATGGGAGAACCTCCTCACCTTCCCTATCTCCCTGTCAACATCACCTCTTCCAAGAAGCCCTTCCTGGACTCATGTCTATCTCCCCATCTTCTGTCTTCTTCATAGTGGTTACGTTTTGTGAATCCTGTTTCTCTACTTACTTGTCTCTCTCTTCCCTTAGGGGTGGTCTGTCTATGGAGCTGGCCCTAGTCAAGTGTGGCTATTTAAATTTAATCGAGTTAAAAATTCAGTCCCCTGCAAGTTCTCAAAAGCCTCATGTGGCCGGCGGGTGCCATATTGGGCATGGTTGATCTAGAACATTCTCGTCACTGCAGAAAGTTCTAGAAGACAGCCCCACACTGGCACCTACACTCCTCCTGAGCAGGGACTCCTGCTACCTATTGTTCGGTGATGAGCTGTCAGGCACAGAAACGCTTCCTGTAAATACAGAATTTCTAACTTTTGCAGCAAGGTTAGCACTCATGAGGAAAAAGGTTCTTGAAGAAGCTGGACTGGGTGGGTGACCTTGCGTGCCCAGAGGAAGCAAAACCGAGTGGAGGAAAGGGTGTCCCCAAGCCCGGCTCCCAAAGCCAGAGGAAGCAGCCCCTCCAGGCTGTCTGGGGGCTGCTCACCGCTGAGTTCATGCTCTCCACCTGTGCTGCCAGGTGAGGGGGGAACCTGAGGGGAAGAGAACCCAGCAGAGCCCTCAGGAGGCCTCCTGGGAGCCAGCCCCGCCCCCACCAGGGCCCCGCCAGCCCCCCCTCCACAATTAGGCAAGTGCAGTGTTTTTAAACATATAATCAGTGCAAGTAAATTCACGCTAAACAAGGACAACTCGGAAATTTAAATGAAGGCCGGGATGGGTACTAGTGGCTTTCCTTTCGCTTGGGGCTCCCTCATTCCTCGTTCTGTCTTTTGGGCCAGGGGCTTCTGGCCACCCCCCACCCCACCCCGAGGGACCAGAGGGGACGCTCTCCCTCCCTCTGTGGGCCACAGGAGGACCTCCAGTCGGAGAGTCGCCCTCACCTGGGGAACTCTTGCCGGAGCTGATCCAGGACAGCCCGAAAGCTCAGTTCAGAAGGAGCCTGGGAAGGTGACAAGAGGCTCTCCGCACACCCCTGCCTCCCTCCTCCCACCCTCCGGCCACACCTCCAATCAGCCCCCCAGGGGGTGGGCCCAGACCTCCTGGAAACTGAAGGGACTTAAGTCCCCACGGAGTAGCCTCTGTTTTGCCTCTTGGCCTAAAGTCTCAAATCCTGACTCTCTGGAGAGCCCTTGAGAGAAAGAAGCTGGCCCAGCCCAGCCCCAACTATTGAAAAGGGTCATCTGTGCAGGAGGGGGGCTTCTGCTTGCAAAATATTAGCAGGGACAATGTGGTCATGTGTTTTAACGCCTGGGTAATGAGAAGCAGGTTTAATTTAAAAAGGGCCCTGGCACCTGTCAGTAAGTGTGAAGGGTTAGAGCCCTCCCGCCGAAAGGCCTGGCCACCCGCCTGCGTCCCTCCATCAGCGGGAGAGCAAGGTTTGAGCCCAGCTTCCAGGCTCGTACCTCCCACCACAAGGGTTAATGCCCTCCTCACCGGAGTTCCTGGGGGCCCCATCATCCCTGGAGGGTGCTTCTGGGGGCTAGGATGGCCCCAAGAGGTCATCTTCAGGCAGGGGGCCCAAGGACTCTAAAATAACAAGGAGAAGACGCAGGTCCTGAGAGCAGAAGGCTGGGCAGCCAGGGACAGAATCAATCTCACCCACCCAGTCCCGGATCCCCACCCCCTCCCTGACTTCTAGCACCGCCCTGCGTGCCCTATATACCCTCTGTCCATTTGTCAAACTCTGGTGCCTCTGGCTGCCCCAGCTAATAGTGGGCTCCAAGGATGTCATTCCATGATGTGGAGGGGAGATGGTGACAAGACTCATACTCCCTGCCAGGAACTGTCACCGCTGGGGGACCCCAGGGAAGGACGCTAAAACTCAACCTTGGTTTTGAGACAATTTCCTAAAGCATGGATGAAGATCATTGGGAAAGGGTTTTGAAGGATGAGTAAGAGTTGGCCAGGTGAATTAGGAGGGCTTTCCAGACAGGAGGAAAGAGACCTCTCTCCACCCCGGTCACTCCTGTGGCACTAAGTCCCTTCTTTGCTGCGCTTCTACCCCTCAACCGCCTACCAGTCTCCTCCCCCGCCCGGGGGGACGCTGGGGTCCTCCAAGAGACCCGCCTCTACTCACCTCCCTTAGGATGGAGGCCCAGGACAGCGAGGAGGAAGCCGCGGAGGGTCAACCGAGTTCAGGCCCAAAACGAACACCACTCCGCACCTCCCCTCCTCCCGGGGGCCCTTTGACCCGTCGGGCCCCGCCCCGGCCAACCCCGGCCCCGCCCCGGCCCCGCCCCGCCCCGCCGCCACCTGCACCACGAGGACGATCAATGAAAGAGCAGCAGCTGCACGTGGGCTCGGACACCGCGGGCGGCCGCTGCAGGCACTGGCCAATCGCGAGGCCGCTTACCCACGTGGGCCGCGGACGCTATCGCTGATTGGTCGGCTCTCCCCAGCCGCCGGCCGGGCTGTCAATCAGGGCGCCCGGCGCCTGCGCTTAACCCTTGCGGTACCGCTGTGGGGAAGGGCAGCTGGCAGAGCCAAAGGCACTTTGGGGTCCAGACTGGGGCGAGGATATTTAGAAGGGTTTGGGGCTTGGGGTCAGAGGGTGCAGCCTGGGAAGGGGCTGGGCGGCGTGTAGTTGCATTGTTTAGTGAAAAGCCGGACGGTGCCCAGAGCGGCTGAGGGCCGGGGGTAGGGCTGGGCGTCTGGGCAGAAACCTTAGCCCTCATTCCAGGGCTTCCGCAGGGGCTGGCAACATTTTCCTCAATATTAGTAACGCAGCTCAAGCGAAGCTTCCAGCCCCTTTAATGGCGAAAACTTAGCATCTCCCTTTCCTCCGGCAACAGGCCTGGGGCTCTGTATTTCTGTCAGTGAATTCTCCCAGCTGTGCCCCGGGCCCAGGGTCTGAGAACCAAAAGCAGGGACTGCACTGGTACAGTTCATCCAGGTTCAAGGCCAGGGTAGGAGAGGGTGGTGGGTATTCCAGGCCTGGGGATAACAGAAAGATAAGGGGCTGGGGTTGTAGGAGGGTGTCCTGGGATCCTAGACTTGTGCTCTGCCCCCGTTTGCACCGCCTACCTGCCCACCCCAGGGCCTTTGCACTAACCATTCCCTCCTCTACCAGGAATAGTCTCCCCCTGACAGTCACTGGCTTGCTCCCTGCTGCTCAGAGGTCACCACTTCTGAAGGCCTCCCCTCACATCCCTTTTAAAAATGAACTCCCACCACCCTGCTTCTCCCTTACTTAATTTTTCTCCAAACATGGTTTGAGTTGGCCTTAATCTTGTTGTAATCTAAGTCCTGCTGTGTTCAGAATTCACCCGGGGAGGGAGGCTGGGGTGAGATCCACAGGAGGGAGACGACACTCTGTGCTTTATGGCAGGTTCAGATCCTGGGATGCAGCCCCTGGAGGTTATCATGTAAACACACAACTGGGGTTTTGCGGCTGGTCTATGGAGGGGAAAGTGAGGGCTGCCATGTGTGAGCCACAAAAAAAAAAAAAAAAAAAAAAAGGTTTTCACCCATGATCCCTCCACTGGCCCTTAATTGAAGCGTATTTTATTTATGAGATGGTCTGCTAATTGCCTCCCTCTGTGCGCTTGGCTCCCTTCCTCCCATGGTTGCTGGGCACACCAGCTTATCCAAGGCGGCCTCACCCAGTATCCACTGGGTACCTGTGGCTATTTAAATTAAAACAAATGAAAATGAAACAGAATTAAAAACTCAGGTCCTCGGGCTCAGTGTCCGCATGTCATTTGCTCAGCAGCCACAGGTGGCTGGGGATGACAGTCCCCATGGGAGAGTGCAGATCTAGAACATTCCCACCCTGGCAGAAAGTTCAGTGGGCGGGACAGGTCTGAGGTCTAGGTCCGCACACAAGTCAGAAGCATTTCACAGGAGCCGTCCTACTTTTTCCTGCTGAAGCTCACAGGTGGGTGGGGTAGGAGCTGGGACGGTGGGCCCTGTCCTTTCTTTCACTGTCCCCCAAGTCCCCCAGTCTGGCCTGTAGGGTAGGGTAGGGTCGCAGCCTTCCCTGAGCCCTCTGGAAGGGCTGAGGGCACAGCAGAAAGGAGAGGAGGCAGCAAAGATTTCCTTCTAGGCTTTTGAGTTGTGGCCTCGGAAGCCCCAGGTCTGGAAGAGAAGGGTTTGCATTTCCAAAGCTGTGGAATTCCCTGGCAGGCCCTGGCGACCTCAGACCAGGCCCCTGGAGGCCCAGGGTTACTTGGGTTGGCTGCAGGCCAGGCAGAAGGCTCAAGGGAAAGCCTGGGGTACAGAAGGGGCCATGCAATGACCACAGGGTGGTGGCAGCAGGGGAGGGGTGACCACTTTCCGTCCCCTGACACCCCCATTCTCTCCCTCATCCCCAGGACATGCCAGTGGCCCCCGGGGCCCCCATAGGCAAGTGACGGAGGGGAAGCCGCAGGTGCAGAAAGCCTTCAGAAGGACACTGGTGTCCAGTCAGTGGATGAATGACCAAGAGGCGGAAGGACAGGGCCCCTCCAAAGACGGTGGCTGTGCCGGGTGATGGATACTGGATGGTAGGATGGCCCTCAGCTGCCCCGCCCTCCGAGGCCGCTGGAATGCCCTTGAACTTAGACTTGGCCCCAGGAAAAGTGAATTTATTGAATTACCCAGAATTGATCGAAGTTTGCCTTCTGCCATCTGGTGGAGAGAGGCTCGTATTCATTTCCGGGGCTGCTTTGACAAATGACCGCATGCCAGGGGCTTCAAACAGCGGAAATCTATTCTGTCGTGTGTGTTCCTTCCGGAGGCCAGAAGCCCAAGCCCCAGGCCTCCAGGGCTCTGCTCCCTCTGCAGGCTCCCGGGAGGATCCCTGGGGGGGGCACCAATCCTCCGCGTCCCTTGGCCTCTAGACACATCCCTCCAGTCTTGGGTCTTCCCCCGGTGTGTGTCTGGTGTCCAAAGTCCCCTCTGCTTGTAGGACAGCAGTCCCTGGACTTTGGGCCACCCTGCTCCAGTACGACCTCAACCATAGCAATTTCACCCGAAATCATCCTATTTCCAAATAAGGTTACATTCCCCCGCACTGGGAAATTAGGACCCAAGCAGACCTTTTTGAAGGGCACCATTCTATTCTCGACAGGCTCAAAAGAAAAATGGAATAGAGGCACCCCCCCCCAATCCGCCATGAATCTGGACAGCTTAACTCACTTCCCCTGGGTCACAGAGCAACAAAGAGGCTAAGCTAGGATTTGAACTCAGGTCATCTGGCTGTGGGATGTACCCTTGTAACCCTGACGCCATAATGCCCAGATCTAAGGTTCCTGCCATTGAACTGCCTACGTCGCAGCACGAGGCGGGGGACCCCCACCCCCGTAGACCCGAGCTCAGAGGAAGGTGCATCCGTCCCGCAAGCGGCCTTTTGGATCCCCGGACCCGGCTGTCACTTCTGGAGATGGCCAGATGTATTAGGTAGCCACCGCTGCATCACAAATTGTCCCCAAAGTTAGTGGCTTGAAGGAAAAGCCTTGATTGACTCCCATGGGTTCTGGAGGTCAGGAATCCGGGGGTGGCTTTGCTGGGTCACTTCTGGGAGGGCTGACCAGCTGCTGTCTGCACTTCAGCAGCTCTGTCCCCCTTCCCGGAGAATGGGAATGCCATCCAGAAGCAGATTTGAAAATCTCAGTGAGACCCTGTCCAGGGTCACTGTCTCCCGGGACCCTCCCTAATCCTACTCACCACCCAGTGGGTTTTTGTTTTTCTCACCAGCCTGTGCTTTGTTGTTGTACTTGATTCTTCTTTCTCGTGTGTGTGTGTGTGTGTGTGTGTGTGTACACGTGTGTGCATGTCGCTGAGAGGATGGCTGTGTGGGTGACACATGCATCCGCTCAAGGGCCTTTCTCCTGCTTATTTTCCCCCAAATGTCTGTGTCTCAGTTGTGGGGTCCAAAGTGGCTTTAGCTCCCCGCTCCCCGGAACCTGCACGCTTCTGACTGGCTTCCCCGTCGGGGCTGGGCAGGGGGTGGTGACCAGGGTGTCATCCGACCAGGAGTGCGTAGCCCTTTGTCCCATCCGTCCCAAATTACGTGTTCATCCAGTTTACACTTTGCCTTGAAGGGAGCCTTCCTCTGGGACTGGGGCAGAGCCGCGCCCCGGCTGAGGCCCCAGCGCGCGGCTCCCGACCCGCGCCCATCCAGCCAGCTCGCGTCCCATCAGTGACCAGGAGTGACCATGGTTGGCTCCCCGGGGCGCTGGGCTGCTGCCGGCTTCCCAGGGCACTCCCAGCGGGCCCTTGTGTTCACCCAGTGATGTCATCCCAAGGCAGGCAGTGGCCTTGACCCAGGGAGTCCCCAAGGCAGGGAGAGGCCGCAGAGGCCTATCCTGAGGGTCCCGCGCTTCGCCTCCGGAGGTGGGCAGCGGGGAAGGCGGTTCCCCCCACTCCACCCGCGCCCAGGCCGCTTCGGAGTCGAACCTGTGGTCTCCGGCGCCCTCTGCTGGCGACCTCTTGAGTCACAGCGCCGCGCCGCGACCTTTCGCGACCGTGAGGTCACCTGTTTCACAGCACCCCTGCGCTGTTGCAGGACCGTTAGTAGATTTGTCCGGTGGCACAAGCTTCACCACACCCCCGTCACCTCGGACGTGTCCCTCTGGTCCGTTATGAGTCACCCCGCTTTCTCTCCCCGCAGAATCTCCTTTTCCGGAGACGGGCGCGCCATGGGCTTGTAAGCCTGAGCCTTCGTGGCCTCCCCGGGGAGCTCTGCCCGCCGCGCTCGGGTGGCGGGAACTCGGCTGCGGTGCACGTCCACGGCAGGTGTGTGCGTTGGCAGGTGCTCTCGTTTCCCGCTCGAAGCCTCCGGCTGGGGTCGGGAGGTGTGCTATGGCAGCGGGTCTGTCCTCCTGGAGCTTCCAGGCTTTTCCCCAAAGTGGCGGCACCGTGTTGCCTTCCCAGCAGCTGTGCAGGAGGCGTGAGCTGCTCCAGGTGCTCTCAGTGGGGACACTTCTAAATGAGGGGATTCCCTGTGGCGGGACCCTCATGCTTCTCAGAAGGGTCCCTGGCGGCCAGCTGGTCCTCCCGGGCCCGGGCTCCCCGGCTCCGAGCCGGCCTTCGAGCTGAGTCGGGGCCTCCCTTCGCCCGGCCTCTGAGACTGGGCGCCAGGTGGGCTTGGGATGTCCCCGCCCTGCGCCCCTGCGGTGGGTGAGCCCCTGTCCCTCCCCTGGCTCCGTCTGTTTATCCATCTTTCCATCATCCATGTCTACGGATACTCTTAACGTCCCTCCGAAGAACTGCACGGACGCGTCGCTCCTAAGCACAAACAGACCCGAAGATTCCAAATGGAAAGTTACTGTCCCGGCTGCTGGGTCCTCCGCGGGGCCCCTTGGCCTCTGCCACTCATCTCGCAGCCGTGGTCCTCCAGCGGGCGGGCACCACGGTGGCCCGGGGGGTTGTCGACACACAGACCACTGCGCTCCGGCCCGGAGTTCCTGGTGCAGGAGGTCCGCCGTGGGGCCCGGAATCCACACTTCTCCGAAGCTCCTTGGAGACGTGTCGAGAGCCCGGCTCTCCGCAGCTTGAGGGTGATGGGCCGCGGGGTGATGGCTTAGCGCCGTCACACCAAACCCTGTCTCCCCGACCGCTTCCCTTCCTAACCATCAAGTTTAGGGACGTGGACCGCGGACCGTGGCCGTTGACGTTCCCGTGACCGTAAACCCCGTGACCCATAAACACCGCCGTCGTTTGGGCTCTGCGGCCCAGGGCAGCTGTACCGACCAGCTGGCGGAATCGAGGACATGGGCGTCTCGTTTTCTCTGAGTTAAATTAATTAACGTTTAGGGGCATCTGGGTGGCTCAGTGGGTTAAAAACTCTGCCTTCGCTCAGGTCATGACCTCAGGGTCCTGGGATCGAGTCCCGCATTGGGTTGTCTGTTCAGCAGGGAGCCTGCTTCCTCCTCTCTCTCTGCCTGCCTCTCTCCTGCTTGTGATCTCTCTCTGTCAAATAAATACATAAATAATCTTTAAAAAATAAAAATAAAAAGAGGAGGGACAGGGGGCGCCTAGGGGGCTCAGTCAGGGGAGCACATGACTCTTGATCTCAGGGTCATGAATTCGAGCCGCATGCTGGGAGTAGAGATTATTTTTAAAATGTTAAAAAATAAAAATAGGGGCGCCTGGGGGGTTCAGTTGTTAACCATCTGCCTTGGGCTCAGGTCATAATCTCGGGGTCCTGGGATCGAGCCCCGCATCGGGCTCCCTGCTCTGCGGGAGGCCTGCTCCTCCTCTCCCACTCCCCCTGCTTGTGCTCCCTCTCGCTGTCTCTCTGTCAAATAAATAAATAAAATCTAAAATAAACAAATAAATAAAAGTTTAAATTGTAAAAACGGCCCTGAATTAGGGTGGCTCAGGGTACCAGCGTGCCCGGCAGGGTGTACGGGGCTAACCAGGACCAGGCGGTCACCCCAAACGTACAGGAAAATGTTTCCATTTGGAACAATTCGGGTGTGCAGATCTAATTGCCCGCCGGTAGGCTTCGTGGAATCTGAATGCAGATGGAGGACTTGCAGTGACCACCAGGTGTCGGAATGGAGTGTATGATGCACTGGGGATTTCCAAGACTTTGTACCAAAAAGAGAAAAAAAGGGTAAAATGCTCATGAATATTTTTCATACTGATTATGTTTGAAAGGATACTATGTCCAAGCAGTTGGGTGAAATATACTGTTAAAGTTAATTTTACTTTTTTCTTTAAAAAAATGTGTCTAGAAAAAAATTCTGAACGGTTTTCCGTATTTACGTTAGAGATAGATGTAGAGACAGAGCGAGAGCACCAGCAGGAGGAGCAGGGGACAGGGACAAGCAGTCTCTGCACTGAGCACAGAGCCCCATAATGGGCTCAACCCCAGGACCCCGAGATCCTGACCTGAGCCTAACCCAAGAGCCACATGCTGAACCGACTGAGCCACCCGGCGCCCCAGCTCACGTGTGCAGCTCACAGTGCACTTCCCTTGGACGCCTCTGCTCCGGGGGCAAATTTCAGCCTCTTCTTCCCCTGTTTTGCTCATGATTCGTTTCATAAGAAACTCATTGAGCTGTAACTCCCATGCCGTTCAACTGACCTAGTTAGTGCGGAATTCAGTACTTTCTTAGTACATTCGCGGGGCTGTGCAACCATCACCACAGTCGACTCTAGAACATTCCCTCTGCCCAAGAAGAAACCTGTCTCCATCAGTAGTCACCCCCCCCCAGCCCCCGGCCCCCACGAGCCCCTTCCGGTCCGCGGAGGAGCCCGGTCTGGCCATGTCACCCGCATGGACTCACACCCCGTGTGTCTGTGTCTGGTTCCCTCCCTGCACGTCATGGGCTCGGTCCATCCCGGGGCCGCGCGGGGGCCTCCCCCTGTTCCCAGGCGGGGACGCTCCCGTTCATCCATCTGTTCATCACATCACAGACACGTGGGGGCTCATTTCAGTGCTGAGCTGCCTTTTTCTTCCTTTTTCCTTCTCCTTCAATATATTCCTTTTTTTTTTTTTTGTGGCAAACACAGAGTCTTTATTTTTAAAATCTCTAATTATTCAGGTGAATAATACAAATCAATAAACTTTTTACTAATGTATATATATATTCCTTTTTTAAAAAAAGATTTTATTTATTTATTTATTTGACAGAGAGAGACAGCGAGAGAGAGAACACAGGCTGGGGGAGTGGGAGAGGGAGAAGCAGGCTCCCCGCCGAGCCCCGAGCAGAGAGCCCGATGCAGGGCTCGATCCCACGACCCTGGGATCATGACCCGAGCAGAAGGCAGAGGCTTACCCCACTGAGTCCCACAGGCACCCGTCCTTACAATAGATTCTTAAGAAACAGCCAGAGAATCCTTTAAACATTGAGTGGAACCTGTCCGTCCCCTGCCCCGTTCTCCTCCCAAAGCTCTCCCTCGGACTCAGGGTCCTCAGAGGGCTTTTGAAAGCCCTGCAGGGTCTCTACCACCTTCTGATTAATCCCGGGTTGCAGTCCGCTCCCTCCAGCCACACAGACCTTCCTGCTCTTCCTCACAGGCTGGCACGGGACCTTCGCATGGGCTGTCCGCCCAGCTGGCGCCCTCTGCCCCCGACTGCGCCGGGACGCGCCCCTCAGCTACTTCCTCTTTCAGCTGGGTCACCTCCTCAGAGTGGCCTTCCCTGACCCGCACCTACAGGAACCTGCACCCTTCCTCTGCCCGAGGAGCCTCCTTCCGGTCCCCTTATCTAGTTTTCACACCAGGTTCACCGTGGGGCAGCATGTATTAATTTGGCCACTCGGAGGCAAGAGACATTGGAAACCATTCCAGAAGCTACTACTTCTCGCCTGAAGCAGGCCCTGTACCCCGAGCGCTCCCCCACAGTCGCCAGTGGGCCCTTGTATTCGGCTGTAAGCGAGAGCCTCCCCTCCCCACTGTGAATCTAGTTATTATTGGTGTGGACACATAGCGTCCCCCCCCTTCTTTAATGGCTTCTAATTCATCATTCTTCTTCGTTACGTGGACGGTCCCATTGTTGGCTGGATTTCTAGCAGCTTTCCCTGCTGTTCTGACTCGCCCAGCTCTCCTCCGGGGCCTCCTGGCCAGCAGAATCTCGGTGAACAGCCCGATTTCCGAGCCCCAGCCCAGCAGGTGGGGGAGCAGGGGAAATTAGGGATTCTTCGGAGACTGAGGGTCTTTTTAGAAAGCTTCCTGCCGGGGGAGGGTGGCCTGAGAGGGGGAGTGAATATAAAGGTTGTTCTGGGAGACCCTTGTGGTGTCCCGAAGGTTCTGGATCTGGGCTGTGGCTGCATGAAGCTACCTGGTTCGGTAAGTGTACGGAGCTTACACACGCATACACGCACGCACGCACACAACGGATGGATTGCATCAATGTCAATACCCTGGTGGGGACGCTGAACTCTACTCTTGCAAAATGTGACCACTAGAGAGAAAGTGACCACTCTTCTGCACAACCGCAGGTGAACCACCATCCTCCCCATAAAACCTTCAGTTAAAAAAAGATACGCTACGGGGATCCAGGGTGTCGCCGTGGGCGTGCCAATACCCCGGAGAGGCTGGACCTGTGTGGGCTGCAGCTTCCCAGCAGTGACCTCTTGCAGCGAAATCCATGACTTTCCCTGTTCTCGTCCTACCAGACTTACGGAAATAAAGGCGAGGCTAGCATTCGGGATGAAAAACAAAAAGGAGTGGGTTCAGGGAACTCGGGGAAATGGCTTTCTTTGGGACCTGCGTTTTCAGCGGCAGAGAGGCCATTCTAAAATTCCTGGAAGGAACGTCCTACGAGCTCTTTCCTTGAAAACCAGCAATAAGGCCAAGGACAGGCAAAAGAATGGCAGAAAATGGTCGCAGTTAGAATCGCTCCTCCCTTTCTCTTTGACCGTTCGCTGGCTAGCTACATGCTTGTGCGTGTGTGCATGTGTGTGTGCACGTGCGTGTGTACACACACCCCCAAGTGACGGGCAGCCCTCCTCTTAACGGAGCGTACTTTGCCGCCTGTGCCCCTTTATCCTGAAATGCTTCTGCGATAGGTTTTGAGGGCGAGGGGCGCCCTCTTGTGGTCACACTTTTTCTCCGCAGAAACACTCACTGTCAGTCTGTGTTTTGTAAGTATTTTCTCCTTGTTGCTGCTTGCCTCCTCCTTTGCTTCCCAGCGGCTTTCAAAGTGCAAATACTTAAAATTCTAATGACCCCCTTGATCTTTTCTTTGTGTGTGTTTGTCACATTTCGGGGACTCTCTAAGAGATAGCTGCCCAGCCCCAGGTCACGAGGATTTTCCTCCTGGGTTTTCTTGGAGATGTTTCGAGTTTCTGAGTTTCTGCTGCTGCACGCAGGTCTAGGATTGGCTCAGATGTGGTTGCGCACACTGCATTACCGCGGACTCACCGGCTGCGAGTAGACAGGCCGGTTCTTAAAAGGAAGCCCTGAAAGAATTTTCAAGTCGCCTTAAATGGAGCCTGTTAATTCAATGCAGTTGTAACCAGCTGTCCCCGCACATCTCAGCTGCCAGGGGTAGCCCATCGGAGCTTCTCCGGGTCTCTGCGATGGCAGCTTACAGCCAGGAGCTGCCCACAGAGTCCCCAGGCCTGCCCCAGCCCCTCCTCAGACACCTGGGCCAGCCCCTCACCCCCCACCAGAAGCATCCAGCCTGGAATGTGGAAAGGCTGGGGCTGGTCCCCTAAAGGGGGAGTTGGGAGTGTGGGGAGTGTGTGGGCAGGGTGGGGACTTCCCTTGGAGGGATGGTGATGTAGGAGCATCGTTAGGGTTCGAAGCCAAGGGCCTCGAAAGAATTCTTGAGACTTTTGGGTGCAAAAAGGTGGTTTTATTAAAGCATGGGACAGGACCCGTCGGCAGAACGTGCGGAACTGGGGTCATGAGGAGGGGCCCATGGGAGGGGGTTAGGGAGAGCGTCAGTCTCTAAGGAATTTTGGAAGAAAGGTTTCCAGGACCCTGAGGGGGCTAGCTGTTGTTGGGGAGGGGTCATTTATTACCATCTAGTGAGACCTTAGTCATGAGACCCTTCAGATGCATATTGGTGGGCCATATGCTTGGAGGATGATTGCCAACACGTTTGGGGGATTTAAAAATAAAGGAAGTTTCCAAAGGAAAAAAAAATTTTTAAGATTTTATTTATTTATTTGACAGACAGAGATCACAAGTAGGCAGAGAGGCAGGCAGAGAGAGAGAGGAGGAAGCAGCCTCCTTGCTGAGCAGAGAGCCTGATGTGGGGCTCGATCCCAGGACCCTGAGATCATGACCTGAGCCGAAGGCAGAGGCTTAAACCACTGACCCACCCAGGTGCCCCCAAAGGAAATTTTTTAAAAAATTTATTTATTTGACACAGAGAGAGAGACAGGGAGCACAAGCAGGGGGAGCAGGAGAGGGAGAAGCCGTCTCTCCATCCAGCATGAAGCCCCATATGGGTTCCTCATCCTGGGATCATGACCTGAGCTGAAGGCAGCCCCCTCGGGGCCCCAAGGAACTTTCACGCGATAAAGCAGACTTGCGGGATCCTGGGGTTGGGCTAGGACTCCCGATTGCTCTTAGCAGAGTATCGAGGTTGAGGCAGTCGGGTCCCTGGAGGAATGTCACTGTTTCAAGGGACTTGTTAACGGGCTTAGAGAGCAAGGAATTTGCTCATTGTGGTTCTGCCTTTGTTTCCCACCTCCGCGGGGCTAAGCTGCGCAGGGTCCAGCGCAGGCAGCAGAAGGCGCGGGTGCTGCCCTCCGGCCCCACTGGGGCATGTTCTCGTGTTTATTACCCCCGCCCTTCATTGACGCGGTCACCGCGTCTGTCCCCCCAGCGGCGACCTCAGACGGGGTCACCGTGTCTGTCACCGCGTCTGTCCCCGCAGCGGCGGCCTCAGACGGGGTCACCGTGTCTGTCCCCCCAGTGGCGACCTCAATCGGGGTCACCGTGTCTGTCCCCGCAGCGGCGGCCTCAGACGGGGTCACCGTGTCTGTCACCGCACGTCTGTCCCCGCAGCGACGACCTCAGACGGGGTCACCGTGTCTGTCACCGTGTCTGACCCCCCGCTGCAACCTCAGACGGGCGCGGGGGATCGTCGTGTCCGCGCTGCACGTGCCCCGGCGCAGGGAGCCGGCCTGGGCGGGACGGACGCCTCCCGGCACCCGCTGCGGGAGCCCCGCGCGGTCCCGGAGGCCGCCCCGACGAC
>RCUC01122824.1:0-76832 GCA_003697995.1 Taxidea taxus jeffersonii
TGGAGCAAATAATAAAAATAATTAATAAAAGTAATAAAATGAAAATTTAAAAAAATAACAAAAAGAAGAATAGATACAAATGTGGAAACCCAACTATGTAACTCCCTATTATATAAAGAACTTTAAGGCCTGTTAATGTCTTTTATTTTCCTTACTATGTTAATTGCAAGTTAATTTCTTGCTATGTTAATTTAAGTTTTGTGGGGGACAGTTTTTATCTAGTAAAGTATAATGGTGGGTGTAAGGGACTACTTAGCCAGAGCAACTCCATCTCGATTAAACAGCCATTTTGTTGTTTGTGCAGTAAAACTTAAATTAACCCTCCCCCCAGAGACCAGTAAAATATGGTCAGCCAGTTCCTAATAATAGAGGCCAGAATACAAGGATGAGTCGGGCCAGGTCGGCCAGTTCCTGATAACAGAGCCTAGAATACAAGAACGAGTCAGGCCAAGTGGAGACATCCAATCAGTAAAAAGCACACATACTATCTCCCTAACCACCAAAGAATGTAAACCCAACCTTTTGGGCACCAATCTTGGGTGCCAATTCTGACCAGAGTAATAGGCTTGTTCAAACAACTACTATAGGGTAAATTGTAATTCAATTGGCCACCTGCATATGACCTAACATGACTATGCAACTTTTTATGTATGTTACAATCTCATTGGCCACCTGTATGTGGCCAGGCTTAACCACATGGCCTTTGGTCTATAAAAATTACTCTGTGAGGCTGGGAGGGGTCGCTGTCTTCGGAGGCGGCCCTGACCGGTCAGTCAATTCTTAAGCCTGTAAGATTGGGAGTCATCGCTCTCTTTAGAGGTGGCCCGGACCAATAAGCCGATTCTTGAGCCATTAAGATTGGGAGTCATCACTCTCTTTGGAGGTGGCCCTGGCTGGCCAGTCTAACTTCTAATGCTTGGCATAGAATAAAGCTTTGCATAACTTTCACTTTGTCTCAGTCTCGTTCCTTTGATAACAGACCCCAACAGTGGGCATCATATAAATAAGTACTCAGGAGAGACAACTGAGCATAAAAGGGCAACACCCAATCCCTGGGGATGAAGTCCCAAATTCTCTCATTGTAGAGTAATGAGAGTGACAAGAGCTCTAAACATACAGTCCAGAGTGTGACTGTGCCTCCACTGTTTACTCACTTTGTTTCAGAAACAGAGTTTCAGCTTTCACAAGCTTAAGCTTTCTCATCAGCCGATTGAAAGTATTTCTTAATAATAGGTTTGTAAAGATTACATGAGATTACGATGTGTCACTTTAAGAACAGATAATATTATTCATCACATCAAAAAAGTAAACCTGAGAGCACCAATAATTGAAAAATATCTGGACGAAGCGGTGACTCAAGGATAAAAATTATTTACCACCAGAGAGTCAGGCTTCAGACCAGTAGTAAAAACCTTTGCTATGAATTGTACAGTAATTTTTCTTAGAATAAAATTACCTTTTTGTGTGTGAAAGAGGCAAATATACATGTGATAATAAATACTTGTTAGTTTATACAAAGAACACATCTATAGTCATTTGTTAGCATTTATGCTTATAATGAAGTGTGCTTTGTACAAGTAACTGTAACACAAAGCTTGTGTAGGTAGGTAGTACATAAATTAAGAACGGTTTAGTATTTTAGGATATGGAAAATGGCACGGCAGGCAAACTATTTCTCAGCTCCTTCACGAAGGTTCAGTGTTTTCTCAGGAAACGGTCTGATTGGAGCCATGGCAAATGTAGAGTCTGATTTTTGAAGCAGATTTCACATTAGACTTACGCTAAGGAAGATAAGAAAAGAAAGAACCTCAAGAAAAAGTCCAGTAGAGGAAGGGCAGTGAAGTGAGAAGATACAGAGACCAGCATGTAAGAAATAAGAGAAAGGTCAGACAGACATCCGCAGGGAATCCAAAAGATGAAAGGATAAAATACAGTACAGTTACTGGCAAGATTTGAGATACTTTGATGAGCTCACAAGCTGAATTGTTAAAAGTTCATCTCAAGCTGTCTATTAATGGAAAGATAAATCAGTCCTTCACAAGATTTCACCCTGGAAGAAAGGAAAATGCAACATCATTCAACTTATAGGGGAGCCAGAAATGAAGGACTTATCTTTGACAATACCTATTCCTCAACCTTCATATCCAATTAATTAAGTTCCTTTATATTTTTACTCTTTTATGTTTCTATAATTCTCCCTCATTTCTTTGTTTCCCTTCTAGCCCATGTTTCTATCACATCTTACTAAAACTACTATACCAGCCAATTATCCAGTCTCCCAGAGTTACCTGCCTCCATCTCATCTCTTCAATTCTCTACAAGCCTAAAAGCTAGAACACATATTTTCCAAAGGCAGCTATGTATGTATTTGCCTAACCATACAACTGCTGCCTCCTTGAAATACTTCTTTGGTTCTCATTATTTTCAGCACTAATATAAAAAATCAACAACTTATAATGTCTAGATTCAGTTCCTACTTATTTCTTTAGCTCCATCAGCTTGTATAGTATGCCCCTCTTGTTCTGTGTGTCATAGTATTCAGCCAATATTGATTCTCCTTCAATTTCTTATATATAAGATATTTCAATATTTTCAAAATGATTGAATTAATGATTATTGATCCTGATGAATATATTTTATTAATTGTTGGTAAGAAAATATCATTGCTCAATTTTTGGTAATAATTATAAAATAGAGTCCACTAAATGAAAAGAAGTCTATGATTTTCTCGGAGACAAATTCATCAAATAACTACTAGCTACCAATCTATATTGATAGAAAATTGTCCTCACATTTTTCTGAGATATAACATCTTTCCCTTCATACAATTCACAAAGCCTTCTGGTAAGAATTTCACATTCATGATAAAGTGCTTAAACGATTTTCTGTTAGACTTTGATGAATTTCTTATGAGAAGATCACCTGACTGTCAGTCTTAGAAGACAGGCAACGTCCTTTAACTGATCTTTCAAGGTATTTAATGATCATTACCTAGTCTAACAATTGGATAATAATCCAATCATTATTTCCCTCTCCTCTGTGAAAAAATTCTGTATGAAGAAAAAAATCTTTGCATTAGTCTTCTTATATAGGTTCTTCTCTTATGAGAAGTTTGAAATAAATATTTAAACAAGCTTATAACCAATTTACTCAAGTTGCTTTAATAGCCCTAAACTTAGATGAGTAAAGAGCTAGCATAAATAAAAGAGCACTTTAGTGGTCAAAGCATCTCAGGTCTACTAGTCATACTCAAGACAGCTTTTTAAGTATGATATGTGGAAATTCTTGAAAACCTGTGAATTTAAAACCTGCACTTTCATTGCTTTTATTAAGAGATGGATCATTCCTTATATAAGGTCTGATTTAAAATTTTTAGTATGTTTTAAAGCATGAGTGTTTGATATATCTATATGGATTACTGATCACCCTTTCTTCTATCCTCTTCCAATCCCTCTCTCATGTTTATTGGAAAATGAAATTGAACAGAAACTGTCTTGTTTGGTTTTGAAGCGATGGAAAAGAGCAGATACTCAATGAAGATATACTAATATACTAATACTATACTATATATATATACTATACTATACTATATATGTAGTATACTATACTATATACTATATATATATTATATATATACACACATATATACCATATATAAATATATATAATCCTAATATATTATATATACAATACATATACTAAGATACTCCATGAAGATAAACTAAACTATTATTACCACTAATAATAATAATAACAACAACAACTGATCCAGAAATCACAATACACCAATATTCACACAAAGACTAGGATAATTCTTTTTTTTAAGATTTTATTTATTTATTTGATAGAGATCACAAGTAGGCAGAGAGGCAGGCAGAGAGAGAGGGAGAAGCAGGCTCCCTGCTGAGCAGAGAGCCCAATGCGGGGCTCCATCCCAGGACCCTGAGATCATGCCCTGAGCCAAAGGCAGAGGTTTTAACCCACTGAGCCACCCAGGTGCCCCAGACTAGGATAATTCAATGCTAAATATTTAGAGTCATGGCATCTGCAAGTATGTCTAACTTCACTTCAACTATATTTTCTACTTTGGGGAAAGTTACTTTTTTTTAATGGTTAATTTAACAACATTTACCAGTAAGTTATGATTTAACCTGCTAGGTTAAGAGGTGGATAGAAGTAAGTTCCCTGTCTTATTTGTGTAGTCTAGTTCTATAGAAATTTATGCAAAAGGAAGTTGATAATAAGCTTGAGTCCAAAGAGGGAAACAAGTCCTTCCCAATATTCTTTATTTTCTGTATGCACAAATTACCATTCCCCCATCAGAAAAAAAGAAGTCTTCAAATGTTTGTTTAGAAATCCATAAATTTTAAGGAGATCCTTTTTGAATTTTTCTTCTTTTGAAACTAAATTTCTAGTTAACAGACTATTATGTGTAACATAATTATAGCATTCTACAATTGTAAAGACATAGCATATTATTAAATCTCTGAATAATAAATTCCAACTTTCAATTAACAACACAGAATTGGATAATAAAAAAAAAGAATACAAAAGAGACTTGTGATTATTATAAATTGAATGACATTTTTTAAGTTGTATTGTGCAAAGCTCTTACCTCTTGAAATAACAGTTTCCAACCCAGTTCCGTTAATAAAAGCCCGTTTAATGGTTTGTGTTTTAATATCTGTCCAGTATAAACGTTCTTCAGATGCATCAAAGTCTATCACAGTAACATCATCAATATCAGGGACTGTAAAGGCCGTGATAAAGTTAAAATATGGATTATCAATATCCACTCCTCTGATTTCAGAACGCCTTGCATATAGAAGAAATTTTTTCATTTCTAGAAAAGAAATAGAAATAAGTGTTTTTCTCTTATAACCTTGGCAAGTTTGAAGCAATCTAGAAATTCTAAAATTATTAGTTGTTATTTAAAGGAATTTTAACATCAAAAAATCATAATAAGATTTGATAGGCATAAATGAGTTATCTATTATTTAAATTAAAATACTTAAGAAACAAATACAAACAAGTTAGAATTCTTAAGTCATTATTTTTCCTTAGTTAGAAATACCAAGAAATTCTCAGTGATTTGATCTTATAATTTTAAACAACTCCTAAAACACATGAACTTTGCAAATGTCAAGCAATGGTATTTGTTCTTTGTGCCTAATCAGAACAAAATTAAATGATTTTTGAAGGCATCTAAGATCATTTTTTATACTATCTCAATAAAATTAAACATGGATTTAAAAGTCATGTTCATGTTTTCCTTGTCAAAATTGGGGTTCAAATAATGTTAAAGTATGTTTTATTACACATTTTTAAAAATCTGTAGTAACATTTCAGGCATTGCATCATTTTTACTTCCCATAGGCACCTTTTGGAACCGAGTTTATAAAATAGGAGATTAAATAGAAATAGATGTTACAAATAATCTATTATTTCATTGTTCTATTTGGAATTATTGTTGTTGTGATATGTTAAGATCATATATAATTAATTAAGTCAACATGCACCTACATTCCTGAGTTAAGATTTTGTGAGCACATTCTTCTCTGCCCTCAAAAGTAATTGCTCCACAAATTAACAAAAATTACTCGAAATTAAAAGAAATCAAAACAGAAAAAAAAACTACAGTCTGTAAATGTGCTGTTTAAATATTTTTAAGAAATATTTCAAAGTCATATATTTTACTTCATTCTTTCTCCCTTCAAGTTGATAATCCCCTATAAAATGATGTGAAAGTAACTTTAGAAGAGCAGGAGGAGATTAAAGCTGTTAAGTACCTCTTTGTTACATGGGTTACCTACATCATCACATTCTGAAAATGCCCTTTCACTTACAAATCTCCCTGCTTTGTAGAGATAAATTCTGCCAACACACCAAATAAGAAAACGGAAAGAAAAAAAGATGAATAAGGTAATAAATAGTAAAGTGCAGCATATCACATATTTAAAGAATTTGTCAGTCTTCCCAAAAGTAGATGAATCATCAATACCATCTGGAAGTAGCACTACCTCAAATGTTTTTAAGGACATTAAAAATCTCTTCTGCTTCACTTTGAGGACAATCTTTATGCTAATATCATTTGAGAGAATTCAATTTGAATTTTAGATAAGAACTTCAAGAAATTTACCATAGCAGGTCTTCTTGTCCGAGGAAAGTTTCATCAAGTGGGGGCACGCACAAGCAGCACTCCTATTATGATTGATCAGACACATATGAGAGCAGGGGCCTTTGCCATCATTAGCTGCACAGGGATTGGGAGCTGTAATTACACAGTGAAATATTAACAGTGAAAAAGAAAAAATATATATATTAGGGAAACTTTACGGTTGACAAGGGTTATTCATGTAATGATTCAAAGTGAAGTTCCCTATACAGCACCCATTACTGGGATGATTAATATGACAATAATACATAATCATACATAGCAATTACATTAATAAAAACATTTTCCTCCTCAATGATAACAACTACATTAACTCCCTCAAATTTCTCTAAGTCTAAATATATACATCCTATTTCCTCAGAAGGAAAGATTTTGTTAAGGATTTTTTTCTGAGGGAAAAAAAAACAGGAATAATTATGAAATTTAGATTATAATAAGCTCAACTAAACCATAATCCAGGAATTGAGTGTATCAATGGACATTGTTACTTTCCTAACCTACCATATAGACTCCCTTTGTGCCTCAGCACACCATTCTTAGTGTTTCTCTAGGAAACTGCTCTTGTTACATACATATCCTTCCTTCAGGTTATATACTTTTATCAAATCAAAGGCCTAAGCGAAGAAATGTTTAACATCGTTCATTATTAAGACATCTACGCTTTCATTTTTTTTCTCTCTCTACTAACTGGCTAAAGTGTTTCCTCAACTTACACAGACCTGTTAAACTATATTTTATAAGTAAGTTATAATATATTCAAATTTAGAATGGAATATTAAATTTTACAGCTCAATGTCATTCTCTTATTCTTTTGTGTTTCGTGTCCTGTCATTATGCCTTTTGGATAAGATTTTAATCTCAGTCGATCAATAACTATTCTGTTAAATCTTATTTTTATAGAACCTGTCTAGTGGAATAAGGAATACTAAATTAAAGGCAGAAAAGTGTTACAACTTCTGATCCCACTGGCAATATTTTAGTTTTCAACCTATTTCATCTTCCTAACAAGTGAACCTATTATTCAGAGTAGTTAATGTCTGCCCTGTAGAGTTTTAAAGCACAAAGACCAAAAATAAATGGGTTATAATGAAATTGTTGAGGATATGAAAAATTAACTGTACTTGATACTCAATGTGGTTTTTGCTAGTATTTAGGTAAAAAAATAATCAATGCCTTTGCATTTGCTTAAAAATAAATAAATCACTGGGGCACCTGGATGGCTCAGTGGGTTAAGCCTCTGCCTTTGGCTCAGGTCATGATCTCAGGGTCCTGAGATTAAGCCCCACATTGGGGCTCCATCTCAGGGTCCTGAGATTAAGCCCCACATCGGGGCTCCCCGATGCTTCCCCCTCCCCCTCTGCCTGCCTCTCTGCCTACTTGTAATCTCTCTCTCTCTCTCTCTCTGTCAAATAAAAAAATAAAATAAATAAATAAATCAAAGAAAATGAAAGACTCAGAAACACTTTTGTAAGAAAATCAATAAAGAAGAGATTTTAAGATGATGGCATAAAAGGATCCTGAACTCACCTTCTTCCATAGACACAACAAATCTACAGCCATATATATAGAATAATGCCATATGAAAAGGACCTGAAAGCTAGCTAAATAGCACCTCCACAGCAAAGAATAAAAGGGCCACACTGAAACATGTAGGAGAGGCAGAGATGTGGTTTCAGAGAAAATCCTTCTCAACCCCACTGCTAGCTCCAACCTAAATACCTTGACTCTGTACACCATAGCCACAGCCTGTCCAGTTCTAACTGGCCAGCCTAGCACCCCACCCTCATGCACCATAGCCACTGCTTGTCCTACCAAAGCTGGCAGAGATGTACTGCATTCACAGGGGACACTTCTTGAGCATCTAGTTCTCTTGGTCGGGGGGATTACATTTCTGGACCTCATGGGTCTGGAACATTTGGAGAAACAGACCTCAGCACAATCCCCAGGGCACTGCATAAACGGTAGACTGAAACATTTTCCCAGTATATCTGTGAAAATGTCCATTTTCTTGTTCTAGAATTTAAGCCTGAGGACATTCAGAGGTCAGTGGCCCCCTGGGAACCTAAGTAAAGAATCACTCTATTAGTGCCCTCTTTTTCTTTGTTGATATCTCCCAGAAAAGGGATAGTACATATGTCTAAAGCCATAATTTTTAAAACTGTTGTCCAGATATTTCAGGTTTGGAAGTCAGCATGATTTATGATTATGAACCATGGTTTATGATTAAGACTCTATTTATACACCTTAAAGGCTGTTGCCTGAGAATCTGTCTTATAATAAGACTAAAACTATGCACTGTCTAAAATCCCTCCCTTTGGAACACTGACAGATTTTGACACACCTGCAACAGCTGGGGCCTATGAAGAATAAATTGGGTTACTTAGACAAAGGTGGGAGAAACAAACACAAACTAAAAAAATGTTTAAAAGATAAGGCTTATCTGCTACACAAGTCCACTGCTTCAAGACTGAGAGAGGTAGCTGTTTCACCTAATGCATAAAAACAAAAACAGAGAGCCAAGCAAAATGAAGAGACAGGAATACGTTCCAAATGAAAGAATAAGATAAAGCCTCAAAACCTTAACAATGCAGAGGTAAATAATCTACCAGGTAAGAGTTCAAAGTCATGTTCATAAAGATGTTCACTGAACTCTGGAGAAGAATGGATGAACACAGTGAGAGCTTCAACAAAGGGGCAGAAAACATAAGAAAGTACCAAAAAGAAGTCAAAAGACTATATTACAATATATTATAATAGCTGAAATGAAAAACACAATGGAGGGGTTCAGCAGCAAAGTAGACTAAGTAGAAGAAAGGGTCAGCAACATGGAAGACAAGACAGTGGAAATCATCCAATCAGTGGAGCAAACAGAAGAAAAAAACAAAATAATAATAAAGTGAAGGTGGCTTAAGGAACCTGTTGGATAATATCACACAGAATAACATGCATCATAGGAGTCCAAGATGGAGGAGAAAGAGAGAAGGGTGGTAGATAACTTATTTAAAGAAATAATGACTGATCAAGACAGTATGGTACCAATACAAAAACAGGCACATATATCAATGGAACAGAGCAGAAAACCCAGAAATGGACCCACAACTATTTGATCAACTAAACTTTGACAAAGCAAGAAAGAATATCCAACGGGAAAAACACAGTCTCTTCAACAACTGGTGTTGGGAAAACTGGACAGCAAAAGGCAAAAAAATGAAACTGGGCCACTTTCTTATCTCATACACAAAAATAAATGCAAAACAGATGGAAGAGTTAAACATGAGACAGGAAACCACGGAAATCCTAGAGGAGAACACAGGGAGTAACCTCTTTGACATTGACCATAGCAACTTCTTATGAGATATGTTTCCAGAGGCAAGGGAAATAGAAGCAAAAATAAACTATTGGACTTCATTAAAATAAAAGCTTCTGCACAGTGAAGGAAACAATTAACAAAACCAAAAGTCAACTTTCTGAATGGGAGAAGATATTTGTAAATGATATATCCAACAAAGGATTAGTATTTAAAAAAACCCACAAATAATCCAGATAAAAAATAGAAGACATGAACAGACATTTTTCCAAAGAAGACAGATGGCTTACAGACACATGAAAAGATGCTCAATGTCACAGATCATCAGGGAAACACAAATCAAAACTACAATGAGATATCACCTCATACCTGTCAAAATGGCTATAATTAACAATACAAGAAACAGCAGGTGTTTGCAAGGATGCAGAGAAAAGGGAACCCTCTTACACTGTTGGTGAGAATGCAAACTGTAGCAGCCACTCTGGGAAACAGTATGGAGTTTCCTCAAAAAGTTAAAACAATAGCTACTCTACAATCCAGAATTTGCACTTCTAGGTATTTACACAAAGGATATTAAATATTGATTTGAAGGGATACATGCACCCCGATGCCTTTAGCAGCATTATCACAATAGCCAAATTATGGAAAGAGCCCAAATGCCCATTGACTGATGGATAAATTTCATCAGATGTGGCATATACATACAATGAAACATAACTTCAGCCATAGGAGAGTGAAATTTTGCCATTTGCATTGATGTGGATAGAGCTATAGAGTATTATGCTAAGCAAAAGAAGTCAGGCAATAAAAGACAAGTACCATTGATTTCGCTCATATGTGGAAATTAAGAAACAAAACGATGAATATGGAGGCAAAAAAGGGAGGCAAACCAGAAAACAGACTCTCAACTATAGAGAATAAACTGACAGTTACTGGAGTGGAGGTGGGTAGTCGGATGGTAAGTATTAAGGACTGCACTTGCAATGATCACCAGGTATTGTATGTAAGTGATGAATAGCTACATTTTACACCTGAAATTAATGTACACTGTATGTTAAATATCTAGAATTTCAATAAAAACTTAAAAAAAATAAAGAATGGCTGAAAACTTCCATAATCTAGGAAAAATAAAGGGGGGGGATTAGACATCCTGTTCCAGGAAGCACAGAGAGTTGCACATAAAATAAATAAAAAAGGATCCAAACCAAGATACATTAGAATTGGGATGCCTGGGTGGCTCAGTGGGCTAAGCCGCTGCCTTCGGCTCTGGTCATGATCCCAGGGTCCTGGGATCGAGTCCCGCATTGGGCTCTCTGCTCGGCAGGGAGCCTGATTCTCCCCTCCCCACTCTGCCTGCCTCTCTGCCTACTTGTGTGATCTCAGTCTGTCAAATAAATAAATAAAACCTTAAAAAAAAAGATACATTAGAATTAAAATGTCAATAGTTAAAGATGAAGAAAGAATATTAATAGCAGCAAGAGAAAAACAAATTCTTACATATAGGGGAACCTTAAGGCTATCAGCAGATTTATCAGCAGAATGTTTATAGGCCACATGGGAGTGGGATGACATACTCAGAGTGCTGAAAGTAAAAACAAAACAAAGCAAAGCAAAACTTGCATACAAAAATACTTTATCCAGCAAGGTTATTATTTGGAATTGAAAGAGAAATACAGTTTTTCAGATAAGCAAAATGCAAAGGAATTCATTACCACTAAATGGCCTTAAAGAAAAAAAAAAAAAAGTTAAAGAGACTTCTTTAAGCTAAAAAGAAAAGGGAATAACTAATAACAAGCAAACATCTGAAACTAAAAATCTCATTAATAAATGTAAATATATCATAAAGACAATGGATTAACCATTTATAAAGCTAATATGAAGGTTAAAAGACAAAAATACTAAAATTAATTATAGCTGTAATAATTAGGTAAGGGATACACAAAGTAAAAAGATGTAAAACATGGTCTTTGCATGGCTCTCCCAGCTGGTTCTCTCTGGGCACAATGGCAACTCCTTTTTTTTTTTTTTTTTTTTTTAATGTAAGGGGTTATGCAAAGACCAGAAGAAGGGAAAGATGTCTTTGACCTCATATTGCCAAGTATAGTATTGGGCTCTTTTTCTCTTTATGAATAGTTGCCCCCCCTTTTTAAAGACTTTATTTATTTGACAGAGAGAGAGAGTACAAGCAGGAGGGGCAGCAGGCAGAGGGAGAAGCAGACTCCCCACCGAACAGGGAGCCCGATGCGGGGCTCGATCCCAGGACCCCGGGATCATGACCTGAGCCTCTGCTTGCAACAGTTGCAGTAGAAGAGGCAACCATCCTAAACAATAAGATCATTGTAGTGAGAACTGGACAAGTTGGTATGGCATGTGCTGTCAGCATTCTGGCAAAGTCCCTGGCTGAACTTGTCCTTGTGGATATTTTTGAAGAAAACAAAGTAATAATGGATATGCAATATGAGAGCTTATTTCTTCAGACACCTAAAATTATGGCAGATAAAGATGGTTCTGTGACTGCAAATTCTAAGATTGTGGTGGTGACTGTGGGAGTCTGCCAGTAGGAGAGAGAGAGCCAGCTCAATCTGGTATAGAGGAATGTTAATGTCTTCAAACTCATTATTCTGCAGATAGTCAAGTACAGTCCCGATTGTATCATAATTGCAGTTTCCTACCTAGTGGATATTCTCACATATGTTACCTGAAAACTAAGTGGGCTACCCAAGCACCGTGTGATTGGAAGTGGTGTAATCTGGATTCTGCTATATTTCTCTATCTTATGGTTGAAAAATTTGGCATTCATCCCAGGAGCTTCCATGGATGGATTTTGGGAGAACATGGTGACTCAGGTGTGGCTGTGTGGAGTACAGTGAATGTGGCAGGTGTTTCTCTTTAAGAACTGAATCCAGAAATGGGAACACAAAAGGGCAGTGAAAATTGGAAGGAAGTACATTAGATGTACATAAGATGGTGGTGGAAAGTATCTATGAAGTCATCAAGCTAAAAGGATATACCAACTGGGCTACTTGATTAAGTGTGCCTGATCTCATTGAACCCATGTTGAAAAATTTACCCAGGATTTATCCAGTGTCAACAATGGTGAAGGGGATATATGGTATTGAGAATGAAATCTTCCTGAACCTCTGTGTATCCTGAACACTCAGGGCTTAACTAGTGTGATCAGCCAAAAGCTGGAGGATGATGAGGTTGCCCAGCTCAAGAAAAGTGAAGATACATTGTGGGACATCCAGAAAGACCTAAAAGGTCTGTGACTTGTGGCTTCTAGGCTGTAGAAATTTAAAACTACAATGTGATTAACTTGGTTTTTCATACATATATAAGGGTCACAGTTTGCTTTTATCTTCCTAAATATGTGAATCTGGGCTCACAGAATCAGAGACCATACTTGGTTTAATGCTTGCAATATGAGCCTTGTACAAATAAAATTAACTAGTTTAGGGTGCTTCTAAAAAAATAATTAATTAAAATAATTTTTCAAGAATTAGAAAGAGATGTAAAATGTGACATCAAGAATAGAACACATGGTAGGGGAGGGTAATAAAGATGTAGTTTTTTTAATGTGTTCAGATGTAAGATGCTATCAACAAAATAGGCTATGTGTATGTGTGTGTATTTCTATCAATCTATCTATCTATCTACCTGGTGCTATTTGTGGACCTCATAGTAACCACAAATAAACAATGTATAGTAGATATACCAAAGACATAAAGGAATCTAAACATAACAATAGAAAAATCATCAAACCACAAGGGAAGAGTAGAAGAAAAAAAGGAACAAAGACAACCTACAAAAATGTCCAGAAAACAATCAACAGAATGTCAATAAGTATATACCTATCAATAACTCTTTAAATGCAAATAGAATAAATCTCTAATCAAAAGACACAGAGTGCCTGAATTTGAAAAAACAAAATAAAACAAAAGAAACAAACAAAAACAAGCCCCAAGACCCATGCATATATTGCCTGCAAGAGACTCACTTCAGATTTAAAGACACATACAGACAAAAGATATCCCATGCAAAGGGAAAGTAAAAAAAAAAAATGAAAGAAATGTTCTGCTGGAGGTTATACTTATATCAGACAAAATAAACTTCAAAACAAACTATACGAAAGACAAGGGCATTACATAATGGTCAGTCCAAAAAGAAGCTATAACACATGTAATTATTTATGTGGGTATTTATACACCCAGTGAAGGAGTACCTAAATTCATAAAGCAAATATTAATAGACTAAAAGAGAGTAACAGCAATACAATAATATTAGGGGACATTTAAGTGCCACTTACATCAATGGATGGATATCCAGACAGAAAATCAATACGGAAATATTGGCTTTAAATGATGCATTAAACCAGCTGGATGCAGATATATATAGAATATTCCATCCAAAAGAAGCAGATACATGTTCTTCTCAAGTGAATGTGGAACATTCTCCAGGATAAATAAGATATTAAACCACAAAACAAAATAATATGAAGCATCTTTTCTGACAACAACAGTATAAAACTAGAAATCAATTACAGGAAGAAAAATATAAAAATTACTATTATGTAGAGATTAAACAACATGCTACCAAATAGCCAATGGGTCAATGATAAAATCAAGAAAGGAAAATAAAAAACAAACACTTGGAGATGAATCAAAATTGAAATACAAAGGGCCAAAATCTGTGAGATGCAGCAAAACCTGTTTTATGAGGGAAGTCTCTAGCGATACAGTTAACCCGAAGAAATACGAAAAATCTCACATCAACAATCTAACTGTATACCTAAAGGCAGTAAAAAAAGAAGAATAAATAATGCCCCAAATTAGTAGAATGAAGCGACTAATAAAGATCAGAGTAGAAATATATTTAATAGAGACTAAGAAGATAAAAGAAATATTCAAAGAAACTAAGTTTCTAAAAGTTTCTTTGAAAGAATAAATAAATCTTTACCTGGATTGAACAATAAAAAAAAGAGGGGCTCAAATAAATGTACTTGAGTACAGGGCCCCCAAAATAAACCCACACATATATGCTCAATTAATTTACAATACAGGAGTCAAAAATATATGAAAGGAAAAGGACAGTCTTTTCAATAAATGGAACTGGGAAAATTGGACGCCACATGAGAAAGAATGAAACTGGATTGCTATCTTATACCACACACAAAAATTAACTCAAAATTGATAAAAGATTTGAATGTAAGGCCTGAAACCATAAAATCTCAGAAGAAAACATATATGGTTAGCTCCTGGACATCAGTCTTAGTAATTTTTGTTTGTTTGTTTGTTTGACTTCAAAGGCAAGGGAAACAATAGCAAAAATAAATAAATGGGACTACATCAAACATAAAATTTTCTATACAGTAAAGGAAATCTCCAACAAAACACAAATCAAGGTGCTAAATGGAAGATATGTGCTCATCATATATAGGGACTAATATACAAAGTACATAAAGAACACTTAATTCAAAAACAACAACAGAAACAACCTCATTAAAAAATGGACAGAGGATTTAAATAGTAAATAGCCATTTTTCCAGAGAAGACATAGAGATGGCTGACAGGCACATGAAGAGATGTTCAACATCATTAATTATCAGGGAAATGCAAATCAAAGCCATAATGAGATTAGCATCTCACTCTTGTTAAAATGGCTTTTGTCAAAAAAACAAGAAGTAACATCTGTTGGAGAGGATGTGAAGAAAAGGGAACACTCATACACTGTTGGTGGTAATGTAAATTGGTAAAGCCACTATGGAAACCTATATGGATATTCCTTAAAAAACTGAAAACAGAATTAATGCAATTCAGCAATTCCACTTCTGAGTATTTACCTAAAAAACAAAAACACCAATTCAAAGAGAAATATGCCACCCTATTCACTGCAGCATAATTTATGATTACCAAACTTGTGGAAACAATCTGTGTCAATCAATGGACGAATCGATCAAAAGATGTGATATAAAGATACAGATACACAGGTATAGATATGATGGAATACCACTCAGCTATAAAAAAGAAAATCAGTATTTGTGACAACATGGATGAACCTTTAGGGTATTATGCTAAGTGAAATAAGTCAGATAGTGAAAGACAAATACCATATAATTTCACTTATATATGAAATCTAAAAACCAAACAAACAAAAGAAATGAAAACAAAGTCATACAGAATATATTGGTTATCAGAAGGGAAAGAAATTGAGATGGTAGGCAAATAGATGATAGGTCTCAATTGTACAGTGATGGATGATAACTAATGGTAGTAATTGCTTTGTAGTGTACAAACTGAATTATAATATACAGCTGAAACTCATATAATACATACTAATTTTTACCTCAGTTAAAAAAAAAAAACAACAATCAACTAAGAACAACACCATTAGCAAAAAATGGAAGCCTAAGTCTAGAGATTCTTTGGGAATACAATTCCCTCTATCACATGGAGAAGTACTATATATTTTATTTTCTTCACAAGTATAAATTGCATGTTACAATTAGATTCCCTAAAGAATTGTAGGTTAGAGAAGCAAGAGAGCAAATGTAAAGTTTATTAAGAAGGAAAGATATTGGGGGCGCCTGGGTGGCTCAGTGGGTTAAGCCTCTGCCTTCAGCTCAGGTCATGATCTCAGGGTCCTGGGATCGAGCCCCACATCGGGCTCTCTGCTCAGCAGGGAGCCTGCTTCTCCCTTCTCGCTGCCTGCCTCTCTGTTTACTTGTGATCTCTCTCTCTGTCAAATAAATAAATAAAAATAAAAAAAAAATAAAAAAATTTAAAAAAAAAAGAAGGAAAGATATTGGATGAGAGGAGCCAGAGTCAGGGGGCACTATTTGAGAACCATTAAATGCCTAGAGCCAGGGAGACATTGCTGTAGTAGTAAAAGTTCAAATTTCAACACTTGGGACAAGGAATAGTAGGTGAGGAAAAGAAGAAAAACAGAAAAAAAAAAATTGAAGAGCAAAGGGTGGAAGAGGAAGGAGGAGGAAATTTTTTTTAAAAAATACTGACATAGGAAATGCTATTTCTCTCAAGGAAATTAAAAGCATAATCCAAGACAGCTCAATGATAGGTAGTTGGATTTCACTTTGAACATCACTATTTTTGACCCAGAATCATACTAGCTCTTCTCAACTTCCTATAATCATGAAAAAATATTTTTAAAAGCAACAATAAAATAAATAAAATAAAATAAAAATAAATAGAATATTTAGTTTCTATATGCACAATAAAGTAAAAAATTGCATTGCTTTGTAGTCCATCTGTATTAATTGTAATGCTGTAATGTAATATTCACAATATTTTGTGCTTTCACATGTGCAAAATCTAAGACTTTACTTTCAATATTTATCTTTTCTCAATTTGAAATAATACTGTTAAATATTTTTAGTTTCTTTCTAACCATGCAAATAGACACCAGATTACCAAATTAAGGAATTTGATTCACAAACTCATATTTTAATATAAAGCAGGCATTAGTAAATGGTGACCCCAGAGCCAAATATAATTCACTGCTTACTTTGGTAAATAACATTTTATTATAACATAGCCATGCTCATTAGTTTCCACGTTGTTACAGTTGCTTTCACACAGTAAGAGCAAAGTTGAGCAGTTTCAGCCGAGATAATATGGCCTATCAAGTCCGAAAATACTTATTATCTGGCTCTTTACAGAAAAGTTTTGCCAGTACCTGACATTAAACAATTAACTATTTTATAAGAAATACTATGGCAGAATCTAATATATACAGAGGTTGTGAGCTCCTATAAGACCAAGGCTATACCTTTAAATTGTATCCAGGAGTTGGGAAAAGCTAACAGTCAATGGGATGCTATAACTAACAGACGAAATGATATTAGAGCTATGCAAACTGAGTGTACAGATGGTTCCTATTATCTAAACTTAAGCTTGGGGCGCCTGGGTGGCTCAGTGGGTTAAAGCCTCTGCGTTAGGCTCAGGTCATGGTCTCAGGGTCCTGGGATCGAGCCCCACATTGGGCTCTCTGCTCAGCGGGGAGCCTGTTTCCTCCTCTCTGCTTGCCTCTCTGCCTACTTGTGATCTCTCTGTCAAATAAATAAATAAAATTTAAAAAAATAAATTAAAAAAAAAGCCAAGGTGGCTTAGTCAGTTGGGCATCTACCTTCAGCTCAAGTCATGATTCCAGGGTTCTAGAATCAAATCCCACATCAGGCTGTGGGATCCCTGCTCCACAGGAGCTTGTCTCCCTCTACCTCTCTCTCATGAATAAATAAATAAAATCTTAAAAAAAAAATACACTCAAGTTGACGAAAGAACCTTAGAGATACATGTAACTCCCCACTCTATATTTATGAATTGAATAAGTACTGATGAAGTACCTAGTTATTCTGCCTACTTTTAAAAAGCTTGAATTTAATAGTGGACAAGACATAGTTCTATACCAAGGGGATTAAGAATCTAATCACATACTCTAATCCATTTCCTGCAATTCTATGGTCACTGGCTCAATTTAGGTTCTCTTCATTTCTCTCTTAGATTGCTACACTAAGTTTCTATGTAATTTTTTGATTTCTAGTTTCTCTCCATTGCCTACGGTTAGGCTTTTAAAACACAGACTTAATCCACACAGCTGCCGTTGCTGAAAAATTTTGGGATGTCTTCCCACTGTCTACCTCACAAAGCCTCCGTCTTATCTCCTACCATCCCCCCATGATTCTTTGGCACTTGCCAGAGTTGTTTATTTTCTGTTCTTTAACCCCTAGGTGTTTTTTTGTTTGCTTGTTTTGTTTTATCCTGATGCACTCAATTTGTTTTTGTTAAAGATGTTCTCAGCCTTCCAAACTCACAAAACTTAAATTCCAGAGCATTTTTTTCCACTTCTTTTTCACTACCGTATTTAATGAGTTATCATTACCAGACTTTCTCTATTATGTGTTTCCTTCTCTGCATTTGTACCTTTCCTCTTTCAACATAGTTTTATTTCATCACCTTTGAATGACCTCTATGGCCATGTAACTGGTCCTCTGTGGGGTACTGCTCAGAACATTCCACTCTTTCTAAGGTACACTCTATCTTCCAGGCTCTATGCTTGCTTTTTCTTTTGCATACACATTATGTACATGCTCAAATCAACTTCTCATTGTTCTCTGAATATCTAGAGCTTGCCCTTTTCTAATTTCACTTGGTATACTTCTCCCACAGAATTTTATCATCAACATCTTAACCTTCCTTTATGAATCAACTTAAGTCATTTTTCTTCCACAGAACAGTTTCTAATGAAGGTAGCAAATGCTGATCTCTTTCATCACTTAATATTATTTTAATTATTGGCTATACAAGGCATTTAGCAATTGATTGTTTACTGTCCTGTTTTCTAATTATCCATGACTTGTATTCATATGATTTATGTCTGTATATACTGATAAATCAAAGATTGGCATTTTCTATTATTTTTTTCTGTAAAAGGCCAGGTAGTAAATATTTTCATCTTTGCAAGCCTTATGCCCTTCAGAGTAACTATTCTACTTTTCTGTTGTAGCACAAAGTCAACCAAAACAATATGTGAATCAAAAGGTTTGGCTATGTTCAGATAAAACTTTAGTTACGAAGGAGGCAGGAAGCTAAACTTAGTCTAAGGGCCTTAATTTGCCAATATCTGAGCTTGAATATCAGTGTCATGTTGGCAGAAACAATGACTAGGTACGTAACATATTTTTTATAAAATTTCTCTGGTATCTATTACTGTATTAGACTTAAAGACATTTGGATTCATATGCATGCTCATTAATGTTTGTGGGATATGTTCTAAAGAATCAGGAATCTAAATATTTAGAAAGGGAGTTAATCTTCTAAGGCACATCATAGCTGTAGGTAAAGAGACTAAATAATGTATAATTACAATGTTTTATAGAAGAACCAAATGTTAATTATGCAATCGCATAAGATTGATGTGTGCTCTGTGAAGAAAACAATATCATTAAAGATAATTTCATATTTTATGCAAACCATGTTTAATTGTAGTACATTTCTTACCAGCAAAAATACATCCTTTAAACCCAATTATTTTATCCATTAAATTCAAATAAAATGTATGCAAATATTGATGCAATATAAAATATGTATCATATTTATTTACATAATAAAATTCTGCTTTAACCAGAATACCAGGATCCAGTTTATTAGATAAGTGGAAGATTTTTCTTTCTCCCATGTAGTCATTTTTATAGTAACTAATATTCATCCTGTTAATAAACTTTATTGGTACAAAATAATTACTAATATAATAAAATAATCTATATTATACTTTTTCTTTTAGAAAATAATTTAACATTTTTAAAGAAATGCATTTTCAGAACAATCTTACAATTAAACACTAATCCCCAATTCTATTTTACTTTTGACAAATGCCTTCAAATTATAATTTTAACATTCGATGTTGAAGGACTAGAATGAATTTCTTATTCAAAACACACACATATAATAAAATACATACAAGTGAAAGATGTTCTGATTGCTTTAGTTTCATCAAATCCCAGCAATATTAGAAGCTACTTCCATCAAATTATAAGATATTTAATGATTAATTTTATACTGTACTCTATTTTTATGAAGTAGAAAATAAAATGTCTAAAAAATCTTATCTGTTTTTCCATAAAATATCTGTATTTCAATGAGAAAAATTCTAAAAGCCACAAATACTTTTTCCATTTATTTGTGCACAGTTCTTTGTAAAAGGATAAAAAAAAAAACATAGAATATCATGTTATATTTAGTGCTTAAAACACCAATGAATTGTCAGTTATTCTAAAAAAGTGAGTTTAGGTGTTTTTCTATTCTCTTAATTTTCTTGCTATTTATAGTACTTGCTGTATGATTTGAATGAATAAACATCAAAGTTTTTATCTTTATGATAAATTTATAATCACAAAAAGGCTTTCTTATTTAAAACAGTGGGTCTCTGCCTTCTATCCCTCCAGGAGACTTTTGGGAATGTATGGACACATTTTTTGTTGACAGGAGATAGTACTGGCATACTAGTAGTCAAGGATCCCAATAAACTTCCTGCAATGCAAAGGAAAGCCTTTCCCCTCCCCCCAACTAGGAATTATCTGGTGGAAAATGTGAACAATGTAGAGAATGAAAAATCCTGACCTTGGAGTAGAACCATGGATTCAGCATTTAGTGGATTTGAATGAATACAGGGCTCTAAATCACTTAGGTTTGCATGACTTAGGCAAGTACATCAAACAGCATACAAAAGAAGAAAGAATTTTGATGATTCCTTTTTACTAATCTTTTCTACTGCTCCAAGGTAGATTGCATATTTTAAAAATAGCAATTTATAATGCAGCTAAACTTACTGCCTGCATATAAATTCTTTTACAGGTTAGCTGTTTGATACTTCTATCACATTTTGCCAAAGAGATAATGATAAAAATGGTAATTAAGTTTTTCAGATGAACCAACAAAACCCATTAATTTATACTATGGTTTTAAGATGACATAGGATTTATTAAGAAACTAAATTGGGTGCTAGTTTATATAATTGGTACTGGGAGCAGAGGGCTGTGTTATAGGAAAAAAACGTAAGAGGATAAAGTGAGTCCCATTCTATCTTTTTATATCAATAGTTGGAATGAGGGAGTAACATGTCTTTGGCATGTTTCAACTCTCATTTTCTTCCTTATTGTTCATTTCCCCTCTCTCTTCTACTGGGGTCTCAGTACTGCATAAAGTTCTAAGCACCTCATTATAGAAGCCTCACAGGTTTACTCAAATCATAAAAATTCCTCCTCACTTTGATATCACCTGCCTTTCACTTCACCTCAGTCAGAATCTTCATCTCTTCAAAGTTTCTGGTATCAACTACAAGTAAAGGTGAAAGCGTTTTGATTTAACTATTTCACAGCGGCTTACCATTCTTAGAAATAGCATTTTAAAATAGAATTCATGTGAAATAAAATAAATCCCCTTTTGATAGCACATAAATATTTGAAATAAAGAGCTTCTAAATAGGGAATGGGGTGCCTGGGTGGCTTAGTCATTAAGCATGTCTTAATTTTGGCACAGGTCGTGATCTCAGGGTCATGAGTTCAAACTCCACCTGAGCTCCATACTGGGCATGGAACCTCCTTAATTCTCTCTCTGTGCCTCTCCCTCCTACTCCCTGTCAAAAAGCAAAGCAAAGCAAACAGGGAAACAATATTTTTTTTAACACCGTTAATAAGATGTAGGATGGAGGGCACACATACACTATATACAGACACAGATATATGTATGTATGTATATATATATATATATACATACATATACATATATGTAAATATGTAAATATATGGAGATAGAGAGAAATTTAGCTTTTATGACAGGTAGTTAGATCTTGATAAAGTAAACTGCGGAATTAGATGATTTAAGTAATTTGCAAATATTTGAGATTCAGCTCCATCACATTTTAACATGGGTTCAAGACTATTTCTTTTTTTTCTTAAACCTTTATATTAATTTGATAAATATTGCCTATGATTAAATATATTTACAAGCTTAAATGAAATCCTTCAAGTTTTATAAGTGACTTTGTCCCTAAAGGAGCAATGATATTACTAATATTCTTAGAATCTGGAATTTTTTTTTTTTTAAAGAAAGATCGGCTAATTTTCTTATAAATGTTACCAATAAAAGTTTCATTTTCCATAGAAATATTTTCCTGAAGCAATTGTAGGTACTTATATCATTTCAATGTCAAAATTACTCTTTGCAAAACAGCCCGCAATTCTCCTTATACTGTCATAACATAATAGGCAAGTGAGAAAAATTGATGGAAAGAGTAAAGGTTCTACAATGGAATAGTTTATTTTTATCACAATATGCTAGAAAATGTGCTAAGTGCTTTGTAAGTATTATATCCTTTATTCTTCTTACCAGTTTTGTTTATAAAAATAAATCACCTCCATTTTACAGAAGAGTAAATTTAATTTCAAGAGGACTTAAATCACAGAACTATTAGGAGGCAAATAGGTTTCAGATTCTGGAGTATGAGCCTCTACCCATTATACATACTACCCCTCTAAATGAACCAATTCCCTTAGACTCATTCATTCTTGTAATGATTCATGGATGCTTTACAAAGCAACGATGTGGGATAGATACTGCCTTGGAGTGTATATATATATATATATATATATATATATATATATATATATAAAATTAATCTAATTCTTGTTGTAACTGTGAATAAACCCCTCAGGCCTCATTCATTTTGTCTCTGGGTTTTGATTTTGCCAAGGGATATTGTCATTAATGTGTTATATAAAATTGTTTGCACGTTTGCCAGTCACTGGGTTTCAAGAAGAAAATTGAAAGGGATGATTGAGTCAGTAGCCTGTCTTTGAAAGTGAAATAAAATGGTTCCTGGAAAATAGCACTATTTATATGAACAAATACATATTGGGTCCCCAATGAACTGAATTATTTTCAGAAAGATAAGTTTCTTCAAAAAGGAAAAGCATCTTGTAATTGGTGAAAGTCTAACAGATAAAGTATTTGCAACACTCTATATTTAAAATGACATCATATTCTTGAATTATTTCAGGAACAGATTCCAATCACAGCACCTAAAGAAATACAGAAGAAAACTGAAAACAACAACAAGAGCAACAAAAACATCAGAGTGGTGAAATCTTTCTGGATTCATGGAAAAACTGAACTCCACTTGGTATTAAATCACAGCTGAAGCTGTGATTAAGAAAACATCTTTAAACTGAGAGAGGACAAAGAGGAATGCCAACCTGCTGTACTGGAGAAGGTTTGCAACAAAAGAAGGAAGTTGTACTTTCTCCGTGTTTACAAACAACTCCTCTTATAAACAGAAGAGAGGGATACTGATGGGTGAAACAAAGTAAGGAAATTTTGTCCGTGTCTGTCTGTCTATCTATCTATCTATCTATCTTTCTATCATTTACTTAATAACACTTATATGGTGCTTAGTATTTGTCAGCTATCTTCTAAGTGCTTTAAAAGGAAACTAACCTGTTTAATCTTTCACAATGATTCCATTTACAGATGAAAAAAACGGGATAAATAATGGTTATATAGTAAGGTCAGGACAAAATTAAAATGTGAACCCAAACAGTCTGGCTTTAGAGTCTTCCTTCTGGTTATGACATTGCATAAGCTAAGTATCGTGAAAGTTGCCTTTCTTGCATTTGCATCGTGTTACCTAGCAACATTGTTCTTTTATTTAATAAATCATAGCATTTATTTGTTTGTTTGTTTGTTTATTTATTTGACAGACAAAGATCACAAGTAGGCAGAGAAGCAGGCAGAGGGAGAGGGAGGGTAGTAGGCTCCCCACTGAGCAGGGAGCCCGATGTGGGGCTCGATCCCAGGACCCTGGGATCATGACCTGAGCTGAAGGCAGAGGCTTTAACCCACTGAGCCACCCAGGTGCCCCAAATTATAGTATTTTAGTAAAAAGACTTTAAAATTCATAGTAATACTCAACTTCAGACATACTTATGATCACTAGGACATATACAAATAACTCCACATAAATTGTCCTAAATAAAATTACAGCCGACCATCCTCCAATTTGCCAAATCCAATGAATATACTTATGTCTTTGTGTTTCTTGACTTCTCCCGGAGAATTAACTCTGTTGAACACTGTCATCTTGACACCTTTCTTAGTTTTTTGTTTGTTTCATTTTTGCTTTTGTTTGTTTAATCATCTGTTTGATTGTGCTCTCTTTGGTTCTGAAATTTCTTGATCACCTCCTCAGCATTCTGCCTTCCCTTCCTCTTTAGTGTTCATTTTCTTGAAAGTTCTGTCTTTGCCCTCTTCTCATTTTCTGTAACATTCTTCAGAAATCTCACCTATCATCTTGCCTTCAACTTAAAATTGAATGACTACCAAAGCTCTAATTCTAGTTCAAACTCTCCTTGCCTTTGTAGCCCTGAATATTCAATCATGTCCCAGCCGTACCTCAAATTGAATGTATCAAAAGTCTATTTCTTGTTTATCCTTTAAACCAGGTACCAGTAGACCTTGGCTTAAGGTTAATACTGTAGTTTAGAAAACAAATAAAGAATAATATTCCGGGGTGCCTGGGTGGTGCAGTCAGTTAAGCATCTGACTCTTGGTTTGAGCTCAGGTCATGATCTTGGGGTCCTGGGATAGAGCCCATGTCAGGCTTTGTGTTCAGTGGGGAGTCTGCTTAAGATCCTTTCTCACCTCTCCCTTTGTCCCTCCCTTGCTCGTGCATGCTGTCTCTCTCAAATAAATAACTAAATTATTTTTTAAAGGAATAATATCCATAACACATGAAAGGTATATGAAATTCTAATTTTTATTTTGTTCTATTCTGACTGCATACCATTATCTATCCTAGTTTTTCATCTGTAAAGTGAAATCACTGCAAAGATTAAACACTTTAGTTTCTTTTTAAAGCACTTAGAAGATACCTAACAAATACTAAGCACTATATAAGTGTTGCTAAATAAATAATAGATACACACACACACAATTTCTGTCCATAAACTAAATTTTATTGCAATGAAAGTACAATAGTTCATTTTCTATGTGATTATTTTCACACAACAGCTGAGTTGAATAGTTGCAACAGAGACCATATGGCCTATAAATTATAAAATACTTACTGTCAGGTCTTTCACAGAGAAAGTTTGTTGATCACTGCCTTAAGCCAATCCTGTGGACTCTATGTCATATTTTGATCATGAAGCCAATTACAGAAACTAGAAACAAAGCCACCTCAAATTCTTCCTTTTCTTCCCAATTTCCTCTACTCTACAACTTCTATCACTGTTTTTGGGTTTTCTTTTTAATTTTTATTGATTTTGTTTCTAAGTGTATCTCATTCATAACATTCTTCCTGTTTTCATGACAGGCTCCCAGATTTTGGCATTAGCTACCTCCTGACCTACAGCTAGTCTCCTTACCGGTCTCCTACCTACAGTGCTGTCTTTCTGCAGTCCATCCCTTGCACAGATGGAGTCAAGTTTCTAGCACCCAAACCTGCTATTTTCACTCCTTTGACCAAATATTTGAAACTTATTTATTTAAAACTTATTTACTCCTTTACTTATGACTGTAGTTCTTCGGACAACATCAGTATCCCCTGGGAACTTACTAAGAATGCAAAATCTCAAGCCACACCCCAGACCTATTGAATCAAAAGCTCTTGAGTGCAGCCCAGAAATCTGTATTTTCAGTGATCCCTGCAGGTAATTCAGATGCACATTCAAGTGTGAAATCACCAGAACCAACTCACCCTAGAAGACAAAAATTAAAATTCCTTGAAAGGACCATTTAAATCCCACCATGGTCTGAGTCCTGCCTAATCTGTTTCCTATTTATTCCCTCCTTACCTCTAGCTGCTTCAACCATCAAATGAGTAATGGAGGCCCCAGAATTTAATTATTTTGCCTCAGTTGACAAGCCTAGTGAGTGCCAGAGGATGGATTGAACTAAATGAACCAAGGGTCTTTTTAGGACCTCATCCTACCCCTTTTAAAATATATTTACTATCTCTTACATTCAAAACCCATCCGTAATAACAGTTATTTTACTGATCTTCGTTGTTAAATTAGTCTGTTCCCTTTCTTGACTATAAACTCCAAGAAGGTAAGAATTAGTCTGCCCCTTGTAATCAACAAAACTTGACTCTATACTGCCATCTGGTGACATGAAATAATAATTCCAAGGAGAATCTCAAACATAAACTCCATGACTTCTTCCAATAGAGCTTAAAGGTTAAGGAGAATTCTGAGGTCACTTTCCTCAAAGTCCAATAACAGCATAAACATCCTCTGACTATTAGACCTTGAGGAAATTACTTAGTGTTTGACTTCCTTAGATTCCTTATCTATAAAACTATGTCGCTCACAGAACTGCAATGAAAATAAGCAAGCACCAGATGCTATTATAATTATTACTATTATTATAAAGGACTTAACTATGTAGTTGACATAAATAAATAAGTGACATTCCCTTACTCAAATATTTTATAATGTAGTTGGGTAAATAAAACAGTGTTAGGAAAATATTAAACAATCATACAAGCTCTAAGTGCTAAGGGACTTCCTATGGTGTTAAGCACGAGCATGAAAGGAGGTGAAATCTGAATTGTGTACAGGTTTATAACTTGTATGTGACTTTGAAGAGAGAAAGCCTCTCAGAGGGAGAATTTTTTCCTGCAAATCTTTGCACAGATTGGAAGTAATACCTGTAAAAGATTAATAAAAACACAATATAAGTGCATACCTTCCTTATTATCATGAAGTAAGGATGATGATATAATTTTAATTCAATGCTTAATCATACAAGCCCAGATCTCATTATCTGAACAAAACTAACACATTTCTCCAAAATGGTTTATTGTAAATTTTTTTGTTGTTGTTGCTGTTTTTTTAATGCCCTCAGAATTTATTCAATTAATAGCTGTGTTTTACTGATAAAGATATATTTAAATTAGGTGGCTTCATAAATGTTAATTATTCATTTTCCCCTTAAAGAGAAATCTATGATTTTGGTGTTCTTGCTTATTATAAATGTCACAAATATGTTTATTTATACATCTTCTCTCTATGCTAAGGAAACAACATCTTCTCACATGTTCATTCAGTAAGTGGATGAATATAAATTGTCAATACAAGGCAGATATAATAGAGAATTGTGGTTAATGTGTCCAGTTATCAATCCAATCAGTGGAATAGGATTAATATATAGAAATCTTCCAAAAGCATAAGGGGATAAAATGTGGTTATCCTAGCCACTTTGAAACTACAGTACAAGGTATGTAAGTTCTTACTCCAAATTTCCCAATATTTTATGTTCAAATTTTTGCCCTCAATCCCTGCCGTAGCTGTCAACATAAAAAACCATTACTTTGTATCTCTACTTTATGCTAAAGTTTCTTGTTTTGCTTTTTTGGCACAGGAGAGGTCATAAGCACCCCCATGTTCATTGCAGCACTGTTTGTAATAGCAAAAACATGGAAGCAATCTAAGAGTCTATCAACGGATGAATGAATAAAGAAAATTTGGTATATATATATATATATATATATATAAATTGGTGTTGGTATGTATATATATATGTATATATATAATATTTAATCATAAAAGGGAAGGACATCTTGTCATTTGCAACAACATGTATGGGCATTGAGGGCATTACACTAAGAGAAATTAATTCAAACAAAGAAATGCAAATGCCATATGATCTCACTTATATGTGAAATTTCAAAACAAAACAAAACAACAACAAAACACTGAAGTTATAGATACAGAGAACAAATTTCTGGTTGCCAGAGGGAAGGGGGCGTTGTTTGAAATGGATGAAGGGGTCAAAAGGCACAAACTTCTAGCTATAAAATAAATAAACTATGGGATGTATGTACAGTATGGATGATTTTAGTTATTAACACTGTATTGCATATTTGAGAGTAGTCAAGACCGTAGACTTTTTAAAATAAATAAATAGATAATAAGACCATACAAGAAAGACTAGAAGTTAATTTCCATTAGCATTTAGTGATACTTTCCTTCTCAGTAGGGCTTATATTCATTTATGTGTTTCTGGCAAATAAGATCATATGACTTTCTAATAATAATAACAACAAAATCAAAGGTTGTTAAATACAGATAAATATTTGTGTATAGAAACATGCATTAAAATTATTGATGATAGGTTAGAAATGAACTAAAATCAAATTGTCCAATAATAGATAAATAGCTGAGGATATGCTGATAGTCACATGTGCTGTGAAAATATGTAGTTACTAAGAAGAGATTTATAAGGCATCAGTGATAGCAGGGGAGAATACTAAGTGTTTTACACTTAGATACAAAATTTAAAAGATGCAAAATTTAGATACAAAAAATTTATTTACAAAAATATTGTTTACAAATTAGTTACAAAATCTTAGAAAATTTAGATACAAAAAGATACAAATTTTAAAAGATACAAAATTTTTAAAAATGAAATGCGACATTAAATTTAAAGAGATACAAAGCTTTCTTGGGGCACCTGGCTGGCTTACTCAGTTAAGTGTCAGACTCTTGGTCTCAGCCCAGCTCTTGGTGTTGGGGTTGTGAGTTCAAGCCCCACACTGGTTTCCACGGTGGGTGTGAAGCGTACTTAAAAAAAGAAAGTTTTCTTAATTTAGAGAACAATGAAACATGGACTGGGAGGTTGGTCATGATCATTGGGAACCTGCGTTTGCCTTCGATGAAGTATATTTCTCTGAGCCAGCTTACTTTATTCACTTCCTAGAGCTTTGGTTTCCTCATAGAAAATGAAAACAACTATCTTGTTGGGTGGTTCTAATGACTAGGGGAAAAAAGTGACAATTAAATGGCACATAGTAGTTCAATAAACAATGGTAACTTTATTTATTATTGTGATATTCAACATCTCTGTTGAAAACTACAAGAAAAAAGTGTCAGGATGTTTTTTGCTCTGGGAGCTGGGAAAATGGATATACCTTTGAAAGTAGGTTTGATAGTCTAGTCACCTGACTACATCTGAATTCTGTTGAAAGATCAACCATATTGCTTTCTTTACAGCTGTGATTCACATTTTTATTGGCATTTTTCTTTTAAAAAGTTGCTATGATATAGAAAAGTATAATATTAACCCTAATATGAATTATTTAAATATGAGAAAATATGTATTTAAAAAGGACTAAAAAGTATTGAAACCTAAATTTCAATCAAAGATTAGGAAAATGGTATGATTTCAGCAAATATTACTATTTTTCTAAGATTTATTTATTTATTTGAGAAAGAGACAGACTCAGAGGACAGGGGCAGAGGAGGAAGGAGAAAGGAAATATCAGACTCTTCACTAGCACAGAGCCCAGAGTGGGCTTTATCTCATGACCCCTATATCATGACCTGAGCTGAAATCAAGAGTCGGACACTTAGCTGAACTGAACCACCTGGACCCCAATGACTTTTTAAAATTTGACTTACTTAAGCATATAAATGCATAGCATTGATTATATGTGAGACACTATTCCAAGAACTTTTCATGTATTTACACGTTTAAAATATTTGTATTAAATGACTGTTAAACTCTTTTACTAGATCCTTTGATATAGACCCTATAATTTTCTCCAGTTTGCAGATGGATAAACTAAGCCATAAGGAAGTTAAGTAACTTGCCCCAAATTATACAACTAGTAAATCATAGGGTTGGGGTTTGAACTCAAGCGGTTGAGCTCCCAAGGCCATGCCATTAACTCTAAGCTCAGCTCCCTCATACCCTGAAAAAAGAATAGATTTAAAATATCCACAATTGCTCCTTTATATTGCATATGTCTAAGCTTTGATTTTCTTTTTTTTTAAGTTTTGCTTAACTGTTCAAAAATCAACCTGGAAATTTATGCACAAGGTGAATGTATGGTAACTGGTGTTAAAGCATTCATTAATTTCCTACTTGGAGGATTAGATAATTTCAATGAATTATTTCTAACCTTTATTTATTTGTTTTTAAACACATATTATAATTTTACAGCACTGGAGCGCCTGAGTGGCTCAGTGGGTTAAAGCCTCTGCCTTCGGCTCAGGTCATGATCCCAGGGTCCTGGGATCCAGCCCTGAACTGGGCTCTCTGCTCAGAAGGGAGCCTGCTGCTTCCCTCCTCTCTCTCTGCCTGCTTCTCTGCCTATGTGTGATCTCTGTCTGTCAGATAAATAAATGAAATCTTTAAAAAATAATAATTTTACAGCACTGAATGACATGTATTTTTGAAATTATTTTTTTATGAACTTTGCATTATTATTCACCAGAAAACAGGGAGCTATGATTATTTTACTTGTGTTAACACTGAACCTTTGTCAACATTTTTACTACAATCTACCCTGGTGATAAAATAGTCAATACATTCCTGCATTTTTTTAGACATCTTTTCCCCTAGCAATGGAAGTGTTACTTCACTGAAGCAGATAAACAGGGTGGATAATGATTGCTATATGCTCAGTGATCCTTATAATGGGGGAAAAGTAGAATGTTCTCTGATCATTCTCAAAATTGGAAACTGACTGAATTTCATTTAGGAAATAGCAAGGTCTCACCACAGGTGACATTCTCTAAAGGTATCTAAAGATTAGAATATCTTCCCCGAATCCTCTATGTTAAATCAGATCCATACAGTAAAAACTTCCCTATTTTATGCAGATGGTAGGAATCTCATATAAATCATCTTTCAAGTTAAATAAAGATGTCCAGAAAGTCTCCCCACTAAAAAATAAATTACAGGAATCTCCCATGCTCAGGGGAGGAGATATCTGAAGTAGATGCCTGAAACCAGGGATAGAACCAAATTCTATATATATCATCAGTTTTCTAATACACACATATCTATGATACGTATCTATGATAAAGTCAAATTTATCAGTTAGGCACAGTAATAGATTAACAACAATAATTAATAACAAAAAAGAGCAACTATTTATAATATTTATGTAAATGTGGTCTCTCTTTGTCTCAAAATATCTTATCATATTATTCTCACCCTGACACTTGTGATGATGTGAGATGATAAAATGTCTATGTGATGAGATGAAGTGAGGTGAATGACATAGACTACTAATGTAGTTTTAGGCTACCATTGACCTTCTAATGATAGATCAGAAGGAGAATCTTCTGCTTCCGGACCATGGTTGACTGTAGAGAGTGAAAGCATAGAAGAAGGCTCTACTGTACATTGACTGTCTTACTTCCTTTCTATATATATGAAAATGTGAGAAGAACTTGAAAGTATTTTCATTTCCATTCTGTCACTTTGCTAGGGTTCATGTCCATGTGGACAAATCAGACAGTCAGAAAAGGAAAATATACTGATCTCATTTTGAGGAGGGGAATGTTGTAATACATAAACCCAGGCCATATTTCATGGTCCAACTCATTTAAATTACTCTAAACATAAAAAAATTACAGAAAAAGTACCAGCCTAGGCATAAAGATATATAAGTACATATTTTTGCATTTATAAAAATTAAAACCAATACTATGTTTGTCATCAACATACAGTGTTTATGACTAGATACTCTCTCATGCTGAAGAAAATTTTTAGAAAAGGGCATCTTTTTCTTATTTTACTCATGGTCTATTGCTGGTCAGCATCATGATTTCCTGATTTATTTCAATTTAGTTAAATCCAATATATTTACTGAATGCCTATTAAGCACAAAGGTGACTAAGCTATATTTCCTCCCCTTAATGTCTTCATGTTGTACAGATTTGTAAGATGAAAAGAGCAAAAAAAATTATGGTTGACAGAAAAGGATTAACATGATTGCTCACATAGTACATGGTGTATAGAAACTCCCACATGACAAAGAAGGATCTCTTACATAAGAAAATTAAAGCAGAAATTGAAAGTATCTAGGAAGGAAACTAGATTCAATCAGACTCTGTCAAAGAGAAGGCACAGAAAATTTTACAGATGAGAAAATTTTGGTAGAAGTAATAGTATCGATAGAGAATGAAGGTCAAGTATTGAAGAAAGGAAAAGGATAAAAATGGAATTTACGGACCACAGAGGTGAGCAATTTTAGTCACATCTAGGTGTAAAGAATATAACATAAATTTAAAATAAGGCTTGAATTGAGGCCCATAAGACCAGTGCATTTCTGGGAGTGGAAGATCTGTCTACTCTACACTGAAAGAGAGAGAAAAGGAGAAAATATAACCTCTAGGGAATAGTTGTCATCTACGTGTCAGATGTCTTAAGTGAAAACATGCTAATAGGGACGCCTGGGTGGCTCAGTTGGTTAAGCGGCTGCCTTCGGCTCAGGTCATGATCCCAGAGTCCTGGCATTGAGTCCCACATTGGGCTCCTTGTTCAGCAGTGAGCCTGCTTCTCCCTCTGCCTGCCACTCTGTCTGCCTGTGCTCTCTCTTGCACTCTCTCTCTATCTGACAAATAAATAAATAAAATCTTAAAAAAATTAAAACAAAACAAAACATGCTAATAATAAGGAAGCACTATTTACATTGAACTGAGATTCTCATAGGTTATGATACACATTATAAAGGGGAAGTCTCCACCAAGAGGTAAAAAAGGATGAGCTGATGTTAGACCAAATAGTCATACTATCCAGGAAAAATAAAAATAAAAAGGAAAAAGAAATGTAAGAAGAAAAAAGAAAAAGAAGTATAAGAATGTTAAGCAAGGATTGAGTAGAAGAAATGAAATCACAAAGCTATTGAACCAAAATGTTGAATACATAGGGAGAGGTCACACACAGGCTCATGTGATCTCAATTCTCTTAAAATAGAAAAGCTCAAGGAAATGCTCCATTTTTTTTAAATACACCATTCTTTCTCCTCCCAATATAGCTCACAGGGATCATTTAGGGGAAACATCAATGTGTCCTTGGTGTACTCATCTAATCTTCTGACCATAATCAGATGATGGATTCCAAATCTGAAGACCTTCAACAACTTCCCACAGTGTCCTTTATTGATACAAACAGTGACTTAAAATGTGGGACTTTATATAAAACCCTTAATTTCTAAGATTTCCTTATTGCTGTATGAAAGAAATGACAAGGAAAGAAAAAAAATTTTTTTTTGAACGAATTAAAATAAAAGCTGGAACCACTTCCACAACACAATGTACATAAAATATTAATAACCTGATGCATAAAAGATATTTTACAGTTCAAATATTATATGATTCAAGTGAAAATACTTTTTGGGTGGTTAATTCACTACCAGAACTTACCCTGGGGCTGACGGCTGGGGTGGTATATCTGAAGGTCAAATGGCTGTGCACTTGTCTTCTGAATCACGCTGACATTCTGCCCTGTCCACTTATTGGCTTTTGACAGCGTGTTGGTCCTCCAATCCGTCCAGTAGACCTCACTCCCATATAAAGACACAGCAAAGGGATGGGAAAGATATTCATGACCTCGAATGATTTCTATCATGGCTGTCCCATCATAGAGGGCTGAATAAATAGCATCTGACCTACAGAAATGTAAGTATATTAATTTTATCAGAACTTATTCAAATAGTCCAGTGGTGTTATCATGCTACCTAGATAAATGCCAGAGAAAATATTTTATTAAAAAATATTTCATGGGTCTGTATCTGATTTGTAGAAAGAAGAAAAAAGTCTATCATTACAAAAACAAACAAAAATCACTATCATCATAATGAAAACAAAAAAAAATCACCATCAATTTCAAAGTGTGCATACACGATACATGCATGTTACAGTATTTTTTGTTTACAAATACTATCTGAGAAAAGTAACAGGAAAATATCACCTGGCATCTGTCCAAACTATCCTTTTTTCAAAGTGGTCCACAGTTAGTCCATTAGGCCAAGCTCCAGTTTTCATGTCTTTGTAGATGGTTTTTCTTTCAGCTCCACTCATGGAGGCAGACTCAATGCGAGGAAAATTGGCATCCCAATCTGTCCAGAAAAGAATTCTGAAGAAAAATAAATAGCGCTATTGCTCCAGCCATTGAGTTCACAAAGGTTTACTGAGTGCCTACTATACGCTAGACACTGGCAGGTAAACAGTCTCAAAAGAAACAGATGTATTATCTACCCACTTGAGGCTTAAAAACCAGTGGAGAAGACAGACTAAATAAACACAGGAATATATGATTGCAGCTTCTAAGATATGCTGAAGGAAATTTTCATTATGGGAGAATGTAAGTGATCCACTTAGAGAAGGTGATCAGGGAAAAAAAGGACTTTGAGGAGGCTGTAATTACATTCAATCTAAAGTATAAGTAGAACAGTATAAAAAGCATGACAATCAAAATAGCAGATATGAAAGCCTTAACAGGGGGGAAAAAAGTGGGTGATTTGAGGAATAGAAATAGGACCAATGTAGTGAGGAAGGAGGAAAAAGGAAGAGGATGGATTTGAAGAGTTTGACCTAATGGGTTTTATAGTCTAAGGCGATTATTTGGGATTTTATCCAAGGGAGTAGGATGCATATTTAAGCAGGGGTGAAACATGGTATCATACATAAGTGGATGATAGTGAGGCAAGAGTATGGCATATCAGGTGGTCATTTTAAAGAACAGCCAAGGATGACAGTGGTTTGGAGTACGGTAGTGGAAGGGAAGAAAAGTGAATGGACTCAAGGCATATTTGGAGGTGGAATTGCCAGGACTATCTGATGACTGAATATAGGGAAATGAAGTAGAGAACAAATCATAGGTGACTGTGTTTCTTGTTTCAGTGAAGTCAGAGTAAGGGCAAGAGGGTTTTCAGGGAATCCATAAGTGAAATGGGAAAAATGAAACAGATTCTAAGACCTGGGAACTGGAAATTGACTGTGGTTAGGTGTGAAGAGCAAATCAAAAGTTTACTTTCTTTTTTTTTTTTAAATCTTAAAATTCAAGACATCCAAATGGAAGTGTTCAGGAAGCTATGTGGTGTGCCAGGGTGAAGTTCAGAGAAGAAGGCATGGCTGGACACATCAATTTGGAAATCATCAGTATGGAGATGATATTTAGATTATAGCAATGAAATAGATCATATGACAAAAGATATAGATGGAAAACAGAGGAAATCATTATACTTTCATATACACAAACATGAGATTGTTAAAACACCATTTTTATATGTTAAAGATCATTTTTTTTAACCCAATACTATTTGAGACTCTACAAATTCATGGTGTACAAACAGTTAGACCAATGGGCATTAAGTGCCTCGTGTCCTGCATTTGATTTTTAAGCTTATTAGGCAATGGATGTTTTATGTTCAATTGACAGTGGTTTAAACTGCTGATGCATGTTTCTATGGTATATTTAATACAGTTATACAATAACTCCACAATCATAATTACTGTCTATATTTTTAAGTGTTTACTATATGTTAAATACTATTTTTAGCCAAAATACTATTTTCAGCTTTATAGATTATCTCATTTAATCAATCATGAGGCTATGGCTAACATTATCCATGTTTTAGAGATGGGAGAACAAGCTTAGAGAAGTTAAATTACTTGGGCTACACATCTAGCAATTGGCAGATGGAGATGGAAAACCGGGCAGTCTAATTTCTGCTCTGATGCTTTTAACATCAAATTCTTTAATGTCATGTCACTAAATAAAATAGGAAAGGAAAAACATCTTGCAGATGATAAGGCCATCTTTTCTAATCAATAAATTATAGTTGCCTTTTCTACTTTCATCGAAGAACCCAATGAGGAGCATGGTGATTTGGGAAAGAGAACTCACAGGATTGGAGAGATAGTGACAGTCCAGTAAATTTTCCCATTATCAGCTCTGACAACATTTTGGTGAGAAATGGTAAAGTTACTGGTAAAAATACATTTGTTTCTTACTATAATTATATATCATTTTGCTATTTTTCATTCTTCTGTATTTTGAATGATCCTTAAGTATATGAATGTGGTAGATTACCTTGGAAAATGAAATAATCCTCTGGAACAAAATTCAAAATACAATTCAAGCTATCTTCTTCTTTTTTAATATTATCTATATTATCTTTATGTAAGGAGATATGGAGCAATGTAAACTAAGTATTTACCATGACTTGAATTTTTGAGAAGTATATAGTCTTTAGGACAGAGGAATTTGAAATACAAAATGAATAAAACACAATTCAATACATTATGTAATAAATTTAGTAAGGATGTGCATTAAAAGACTATGGTGAAGAGAGAAGGAAGATGTAGATGTTCTTTTTTTTTTTTTATTTTTTCTTTAAGATGTATATGTTCTTGGGACGCCTGGGTGGCTCAGTTGGTTAAGCGGCTGCCTTTGGCTCTGGTCATGATCCCAGCATCCTGGGATCGAGTCCCACATCGGGCTCCTTGCTCGGCAGGGAGCCTGCTTCTCCCTCTGCCTCTGCCTGTGCTCTCTCTCTCTCTCTCTCTCTCTCTAACAAATAAAAAAAAAAAAAAGATGTATATGTTCTTGATAAGAGTAGCAGCTCATAGACAGCTCTGAAGCACTGGGAAGCCTCACAATATTACTAAATAATTATGCCAATATGTTTCTGTGTCAGACTAACTTGGGACCAAGACTGGTATCTGTCACTTTCTCCAGCATATTTAATCTCAGACTCCATTTTCTCATTTGTAAGTAAAAATTCTAACTGTACACATTTATCGGGAGCATTTGGTGAGGTCCTGGATGTAAAGAATCTAGCACAAAGGATGACTAGGTCACAGAAAAGACTTGTGCTTTCACAAGCATGCCACACACACATAGTCATAGAATTGACTTTTTAAATGCAAAATTTCTAAGTATTTCCAAATTGTTAAAGAAATGGAGAGAGGGAGAGACAGAAAGAGAATTAATACTACTGTCAATGTTTAAATGTCACACCAGCATGTATATGAAGGTAGAATGTTTTATAAGTCAAAGCCACAAGAAAAGGATGCAGAGGAGGAAGTTGTAAGATTGGGTTTATCTCAAAGAATGTCTCTCAAAATCTGAGTTTATGTTAAAAAAAAAAAAAAGGAAGTTTTAGTTTCATGGGCAGCACTAGAGGAGTTTCCTGGTCCTGCTATGGGATCATAGCCACAAAAATAATATCAAAATTATTCATTCTTTAATCACCAATATTTGAAAAAATTAAGTAAACTTCTGAGAAAGGCTAAAACAAAATAATGTATCAGGGATAACGTATTGATAACTGTTGAAGCTTGGTAATGAATATGAGGAAGTTTATTATATAATTAATTCTATTGTGTGTATTTAAAAATTTCTATAATAAAAATTAAAAAATGCAAATAACTCAAAATTAATAAAATAGGTAATTTTTAAGAATATTAAAAATACCAGAGGATATTTATAAAAATTTATATCTAGAAATAATTTTTCTAAAAAGACTAATATCTAAAGATTAATATGAGAAAAAAACTATCATGTATATACACATAAACATATTACTTATAAATTACCTAATATACAATATGTTGCCATAAAGGGAAGACAGAACAAAGATTAATTAATATGAAGGTGGTAGGCTATTCAGTTAAGTAGTTGAATGTCTTTAAAACAATGAATAAGATGTATTATGTGTGTCACTACAAATTTAATTTTGGATGCATGAATCTTTTCACTGACAGCACATTGTGGTCAGTTTCCCTTTACACTTAGGATTTTAAAACTAAGATTTGAAATGAGAAACAAGACCAATACAGCATCAATCAAATTTATGTGGTATCTTGACAGACAAGGTAGAGTAGAGACATTTGCAAGCTTAAAAATGATTAGAAAAAATAATCACTGAAAACAAACAATGAATTTGAGAATGATAGGTAGTCTGAGTATTTATGGATAAGCCACCATGAGATCTAGGCAAGGCTGTAATTCACACTCTGGATTGATGACCCAAAGACTTCTGAGCATTGTCTTTTGCCTGAATAACAAGTGGAAAACTAGTGTCTCTCTTCTAACTTTCTACCTAGTTCTGCCTTATGTAGTTGTGGAAATTCCAACACACACATCAGTAACTCTACAATTCTGCATTCTATATTATAGGTTTACTAGAGTAGGCACTGTAAACTCTCAAGTATGTGTTTCCACTGGACCATAAAAGCATAGCTTGGGATAATTTGAGACATTCTAAAGTGATTCCTTCATTTCTTCACTAAACATAGCAGCATTAAGCTCTTTCTTCTGTAATGCTCACAATGGTCCTAATCTTTCATCAGTTCAAGTGGGGAAGTTTCCAATACTTTTTATAAAAGAACATGTTCTAGAATTAGTTCTCCTAAAAGTGTTCTTAACTTCACCATAAGTCAGTTTACAATCAATTTAAAAAGTTGATTTCAAGGATCATTGTTTCATAAAATTCTAGGCACTCTTTTGTATACTTTATAGCACAGTATTTTAAAAGAAACATTTTCCCCTTATTACTTTCTTTTTATGGTTAAAATGTATTAGCATTTCAATGATTGCATTATTTCTTGAAATACACAAAGACTGAATATCTCTTCTTACAGGACATATGGAAATATTCAGCCACAATTGCTTTTAAAAAAGAGACTACAGTCTAGTGATTCCACAGTTCTGCATTCATGAGTTAGTGTATATCGGGATTAAATTGGGTCAATGGACCATGAACAACTTGTATCATTACAGTCATGAAAGGGCCATTATCATCTATCAGGTCAAGCTGCAGAAGGTGAAAATAAATGATCTTGGCAAAAAACAAGGATACTTATCTACAATCTTTAGGTCTTCTAAAAGCAACAACATTTTTATTAGTTTCATTTAGGAACATTCCCAGATAAAATTAAATTTTTATTTTGATGTTTCACTAATCTTCACAACTACTATATCTGCTTTCACAAATTGCAATTGCTATAGCAGAGCCCAGTTATTCTGACAAATAAAATCTAAACACACAGTGGGGCAGGAGGACACCATGCGGCTGTACAAGTACAAAGGCAAAGACAGTTCAGGATCCAAAGCGAATGGCCTGTAAATTGGGAACTCCCTGGCGCTTCTTACTCCCTAATACTAAGCTTGAGGTTCAGGGGAGATTCATGGACTCCTTCCAGTCACCTTAGTAATAAGTATATTCCCTTAAAAAGGAACGAGAGATAAATGGCTCCTCCCCAAGACTTCCATTTACCGTCTTGGAATAACTTGTCACTTTAGATATTGGGTCAAAACCCAGAATACTAAAGGGATGTGGCATGATGGCAAATACGTTTTATAATGTAAAATGAAGACCTGTGGATTTCCTACCTGGGAAGCAAAGCAGTTGATTAAAAACATTTGTTTCTTGGCATCTATAAAAAAAGGTCACAAAGGACCTTCAGAGCTGAAGGAAACTCACATTATGTAAGCCTGTTTTCTTGGTCTAATGTTATTGCTCATTTTTTTTTGTTGTTGTTGTTACTGTTCTTTCTGTTTTTCCTCAGCTATGCTGAGGGAGGGAAGTGGCTGTTTGCAAACTTGTTCACTCACTTGTTATTGGAAACAAAGTTTATAGTATTTACCCATTAGCTGTCTTACTCTTTGCCTCACTCTTTCAGGTTTATCCTTGAGTTTTGTAAGTTACATGTTAACAAAAAGTCTATGAATATGCTTGTATTAATTTATTTAACAAACATATTCAGCACAATTTTATATACCAAGAGTGGGGGAGGATTTCATAGACATGGAACCATGTCTTGCCATTAGACTTTGTTTACCATTAGAGAGCTTATGATGTGGTAGGAAAGTAATAGTATTTACAGAAACCATAATTCTAAAAAAAATTATCCAGTAGACTTACCCCAAAATACCTATTTTTAAAAGAAACCTAAGTTTCTTTGGAGCTCCTTTCAATTTTGATTCACAGCTTTTTTAGGTATTTCTTGAATTTTTTTGAGAAATAGGGAGAAATTTTATGTTTCTATTTGAATAGATAACACTAAAGCAATAGGTGGAGTTTTTTAATTAGTTTGTTTTTAAGTATTTATTTATTTGAGAGAGAGAGTGAGAAAGAGCACGAGAAGGGGGAGAGTAAGAGGGAGAAGCAGACTCCCCACTAAGCAGGGAGCCCAACACAGAACTCGATCAAGAGGACTCCAGGATCATAACCTGAGCAAAGGCAGTCACTCAACCATGGAACCCCTAAATGGAGTTTAAATCAAATTAAATTATTTTTTAGTGTTTCTTTTCTTGTACTTTGCTTTGCAGTTCACTGTATGTGTGTGTGTTTGCATGCTTGTATGTATTTTTACTATGCTCTCAGCCTACTTTATATAAGGTCCAATGTTTAAAAATAATTATGGATTTTTTACTAAAATATCCCAAACCTGAAAATATTTTCATATTTGCATTACATTTTTAAATTTAATTGCTATAGCTGAGCTTTAAAGGTGTTTATATGAACTTCATATCTTAAATGTATCAATCCACTGTAGGATAATTTTTAGCAATAAAAATTCTATTATGACACTCAAACTTATGAGCATTTCAATTTCTTCCTAGAGTTGTATAAATTAGTACTACCTTCTGAGCTTTGATTACTTATACCAAAATGGATTTTTGTGTATATTTCTTCACTCGTTTTTTAAGAAAAAAAATGACTACCATTGTGATTATTTTAATCAGCTGTACAATTTCATAGTAGCAATTAGGAATAGAAGGCATTGACTTTCTCAGAAGCATTACCAGGTTTTCCTACTCAGGCTGGAATTCTATACTAACTTTCAACTCTTAGAGGATATATTACTTCTGAAGATCTTATGTCACTGGAATACTATCTGATATTTTCACTTAAATAGTATTTGTCGGTGATGTGTTATGTCTCTATTTTTCTTTTTTCTCCTCTCAGGTTGGATACTCTGCAAACTAAGTGGGATAAATAATTTTATCCTAAGCATTGTCAGTTCAAAGCTGTAGAAAATAAAGTTTCAACTCCCAGACCTAATGCTTTGTTTGGTAAGACTATTTTCAGAGCTTTCCATATGCCTGTTTTGTCCTTTTTGTTGTGTCTTGTTTTTCTCTGTGTGTGCCATAATTTGAGAGCGCTCACAGCCTTTCTACCATATTGGTGTACAAGCTAAAACCACAACTTTCTCCAAAATATCACTTTCTCTTCTACAAAAAGTCATAAGGTGCTGGTACAACTTAAGTCTACTAGGTGAAAATTCCACAGTGGTAGTTGTTACACTGAGGGCAAAACCCTTATTGGTAATGAAATTTTATGGGAAGTAAAGGGTCAGAATCAGGAAGTTAGCTATAATCTCAGGAACAGTCTGTTTTAAAAAATGAATTTTTCACTAAACATAACATATCTCTTCCCAGTGAACTATTATTATAGGAATTAATGAATAAAATGGGCAAAATGTAGACTGTATAAATAAGACAACCCATCTCTAAGGTAAAAGATATAGCTACTGCTTTGCTCCTTGCTGCCAGATCTCTGTTTTGTTTTGTTTTGTTTTGTTTTGTTTTTCAAAAGCAGCCAGAAATCCAGGACTGTATACAAAATGCCTTAATATTTTAAGTTGGGGCAAGTAATAAATAAATTTGAAACACTGTAGAGGTAAAGCAAATATAAGAGTTGCCTATTTGGAGCCCCGTTCTAGGCAAGCTGCTTTGGTCCCTTAATTTCTGTGTATGAATTGAAGAAAAGAACAGACTTTCTAATCCACTGATTTCTATACTCCGGCATAAAACAGAGCACCAGCCAGAAATTGTGGCCAGGAAGGTGACTTAAATACAGGCTCCCTTTTCTCTCTCTCTTCTGCATTTCATTAAATTACCTCCTGGCTAATTCTTCTTCCTCATTGGTGTTCCCTGGACTTTGTATTACTTGAAGGTACAGAGACAAAAAAAAAATCGAAACAAAAATGAATTATAAAAAATTCTGATCTGCTAGCCTTTAGCCTTGACAATGGTTTTGGATTTGTAAAACAATTACTAAGGAAATAAATAATTAACAGTGATAACATAGTATTCTCATCTATATCACTTACATTTTATCTTCCACATATTCACTATCTCCTCAAAAACAACCAGATGATAAAGATATCATCCCTGATTTATAAAAGAAAAAACTGAAATTTAAAGGAAGATAATAGAGTTGAGTGGATTCTCCAGAGAATAAGTGAGTGAAAAAAATTGGAACCCTTGTTTTCCAGTGTCTCTCTTCTGCTCTTTCACAGAGAAACACACAAGGGAACACCAGGGCCAATTAGCTGAGTTACTCAACATTTGACCTTGTTTTCAAGAATCATGTGCCTTGTCTTTCCAACACTCCAATAGTCAGTGTCTCATCACTGGCTTCCTTCAACCTTACACTAATTTTCTTTTAAACTGATTCCAAGTACTTATAAAACACATAAGAGGTGGTGCAATTAACATCTATGACTATTTGTACCAGAGACTGGTCCTGTGGTTTGGAACCATTAGAAACAATTATAGCATCTCTTTGACACATCGCAGAGAAATTCATTAAATTACTGCTTCAAAATTGAGTTGCAATAGCTTTCAAAAGGGCTTAAGGCCCATACTTAGAAAAAAGATACTTCTATCCTCTAAAGGTACCTATGTAAGCAATCTTATAATCAAATTTATGCTAATAAACGTAAACTGATTATATTATATGTTATATATATAATAGACATAGACATACAGTAGACATAAGTATACATAATTATACATATATAAACATATACATGCATGCACAAAATGAGCAATCTGACTCATAATTTATGAGATAATTGAATTCAATGTTCATTTAAAAGATTATTTTTTATGACAAAGCAAATCTGTAAAAGGCAAACTTCTTTACCCGTATCTTGGGTCCAAAGCAATGGCCCTGGGGTGTTCCATGGCCCCGGCGATTAGTGTAGTTCTTAAGGAGCCATCAAGTTTGGCGACTTCAATTTGGTCCAGATTGCTGTCTATCCAGTATATATTGCCTGCTATCCAGTCGACGGTCAGTCCTTCTGGGGTAGCCAAGCCATGCTCCACAACCACTTCTATTGCACTGACCCCTACAAAAAAAAGGAAACCAATACTTGTACCCATTCAAGGAATGTCACACACACACACACACACACACACACACACACACACACACACATGGCCTACTTAACAGCAGCACAGAATTTTGAAGTATTGTATTGAGTTTCAAAGATATAGTGCAAACGTGTTACCTGGCATGATGGAAACTAAGAAGACTCCAAATTTAGAATTACTGATCTTTCCTACCAGAAATATTTAATTTCTTAAGCCCTTTCAGTGACAGTGCAATAGAATTTTTAAATAACTTTGAGGCTAAACAACAGTGTTTAGATTTCAAAAAGTTGTATTTCTCGTTTCTGACTTTTGAAATAAAACACAGGATTTGGGAATAAGAATGATGTGCTAGTTAAAATTAGTGCAATTCAGTATTAACATTGATCTTCAGGGGTAGAATAAAGAGAAAATGCCCCTCTGGAGAAACATGCATTATAGCTAGTCAGTAGCCACCCTTTTCTGAAGCATGATAAATAAGATGACTTTACTGCACTTACCCTTAATAAAGATAAGCCCCAAATCACACTCCCTGCCCCTTCCTGGGCCATAAGACTTACACGATATAACATGATTACAAATAATTACAAATAAGAGAGGAAGGCATTAGTTTGGCCTAAATTAAAATAAACAATTTGGTAATGTCCACCAATGATCTATTTATCCACTTTTTAATTTCTTTTGTAATTAAAAGAATTTTTTTTCTAATAGGTTAACTCTTAGTAGTTTACAACATTGCCAGTGTTTTTGTTAAACATTTTAACAGACTTTTTTTTTTAAATCTTAATCATTTAAGCCCAAGGCTCTAAATCCATCATCTGAAATCAGTCTCTTGCAATATGCCACAGACACAAATTCACAGGTGAATCACATGTTTATTATCATTTTTCCAAAATTGCAAAGGTGACTTAAGGAGAAATTCAGATTTTGATAGAAACACCTGGACTTTGAAATGTTACACAGAGCCAACGTTTCCAAAATGATCATTACATATATTTATCTCAGAGCCTTGGTACTTAAGAAAAGTCTACATTAGACAAAAGAGTTAAGTCAAACTATCATAAAAACATTTAGTTCATATTAGTGGCCTTTGTGACAATTCATTATATGTTGAAATTTTGCTGACAAAATAAAACATTTTAACTCACAAATAATATGTCTACTAGTATGTGGAAGGCAGTAGTTATTTCTTATAAATATTTTTCTTTACCAAATGTCCATGGAAAAGCTCACAATTTGAAAATTGTTTGCCTAGCACAGGCTCCCATCATTCATTCCCCTCCCTCAATATATTTCCATACATAAACTTGACATCCCTGGCTTTACATATATGATGGAGAAGGCAAAGAATGAAAGTGCAAAGATTGATCTAAATCCCATCAGATTACAGCATATTTTTCTAGAATTTTCAGTTAAAAATTACCTCCACTTTCAGAAAGCTTGCCCCGGTATATCCTGTCTTCTACAACATCCGTCCAATAAAGCAAACTTTGACTGAAGTGAAAATCAAGTGCTATTGTGTTTCTCAACCCAGGAACAAGTAGACTATAGTCTCTTTTATGAAGATCAATCCTTCTGATCTCATGGCGAATAGAAAAGATGATGAATGCTTCAAAGGGATCTGAAAATAAATTTATTTTCAATAGGCTTATAAAAATATTTATATACTTTCATAAGTAGGATAAAACATTTTGAGGTCAAGTCCAATTATTTATAAGCATAATTTATTATATAATTCTCTGTTATTCTAGGAGCAATTTCTTTTAACCCAACATTTATAAGAAACTTGAAAATTTTAGGCTCATATATACTCATTAAAATAAGGTATAAATATGTTTTTATTCCTCGGATCTCTCTATAATTGATTCTGATTAAAGAACACAAGAATTATTGGAATTCCAAGACAAAATGGGGGTTTTCTATCTTACTGGAGCTTCAGCTGACAATCTAAACCACGGAAACATCAACATAGGAATAGCTAAGAGTTGACTAAAATGAGTTCTGCTACTCTTAACCCATCACACGCCTACAGCTCCATAAAAGAAAGAGATCCAATAAAAGAGGATTTCTTTGAAGAGAGTTACGGTCTTAGAGTTAGAGTGCACTCCCCATAAGAGGGTAGATGATGGCTTTCTCCACAGTCTGACACTTACTAAAATTACATTATCATTTTGGAAATGTACTGACTACTATTGGATATACTAAGATGAGTTCGACATGAATTTTGCTTGATGAATATACATTTTGTGGGAGGGGACCCAGGTTTACAGAGATTTCCCCCCATTTCCATGTTAGTACCATTCCTTTGGGCTTTCTTTTAGGAAAATTTTGTTTTCCTATTTTAAGTCTAGGTACCATCATCTCTTTCCATGGTGATTGGCTCAAAAGGTGGATGTGAGATCTAAATCAGGCTAATGGGTCTCTAAACTTCCAGAGAACATTTCAAGCTGAGGGTAAAGAGTGTCTTTTCTCTAAGGTCACAGATCTCTAAGCCTAGTAATGCCAGTGTCCAAGCCCTTACAGTTTGTATAAGTCCACTTGTGACATTGTAGTAGAGAAGAAAAAAGACACAGAGAAGGAAGCAGCAATGACCTGGGGAGGTTCAAGTCCCCAGGCTAAGGATGTTCAAATACACAGTTGTAATTATCCATAAGTCTAGTTCCTTCCTTCATATTCCCTATACATTTCACACACTTCAGATATGCAAGCTAATGCACTTAACTCCAACTCATTTTGGAAGGCAGCTATGCTCACCACTATACCACCAACGCCCGCCATTCCAACTCATTTTGAACTTGTTTTTTGTCAACTGCAATCAGTTTTACTCTTCTTCCTAATCTCTATCCCTCAGAGAGGTGTTTCCTGATCACTTCCTCAATAAAGACCATTTTTTATTATTTTATATCTTGAAAACCTATTTATTCTCTTTTAAGTGTGTGTGTTTGTGTTTGTGTGTGTGTGTGTGTGTGTGTGTGTGTGTGTATTTCTATTCCTATTTCTATTTAAAGATTTTATTTATTGATTTGACAGACAGAGATCACAAGTAGGCAGAGAAGCCACCCAGGCACCCCTGAAGTATATTTTAAAATCACTATTTATTTATTTGACATCTACCTTCCTCACTGGTTTATATGTTTTATTAAAACAGGGATCTTGGGGCATCTGGGTGGCTCAGTGGATTAAGCCTCTGCCTTTGGCTCAGGTCATGATCTCAGGGTCTTGGGATCAAGCCCCACATCAGGCTCTCTGCTCAGCAGAGAGCCTGCTTCTCTCTCTCTCTCTGCCTGCCTCTCTGCCTACTTGTGATCTCTCTGTCAAATAAATAAATAAAATCTTTAAAACAAACAAACAAAAACAGGGATCTTGTTTGCTTAGCACATTATGATGGGTCTAATATCAAGCACCAGGTAGGACATAATACATACCAGGTCTTAGATTTAGAATGGTGCTAACCTAGGCTGCCTGCTGTTGATGTAGGGAAATCACTGGTCTCCCACCCTGCCAACTGAGTATGAATCTATTTCAGTGAGTTCTGCCTAGAGCATTAAGTAAATGTGTTTTGAATGAACAAATGTGAAACTGATTCCATCTTAAGCAACCAGCTTTTGGCTACCATGGGACAGAGCCCTGCAATGATCAGTAGAGCCACCTACTTTACCTGCATCTGAAAGCATTGTATAAGTAAGCCAAACCAAGGCCACAAGGACTAATCTGAAGTACTGAGATCTTGTGAACAATAATTATGTATATTGTTGTGATCTTACAGGTCTTGTGGATTTACTACACAGTATTATGGTTTTTAATGCACAACATTACTGTGACAGTAGCTAACTGATATAAAATACCAAACATGTATTAAACAAATAGTGCCAAACAGCTCCCAATAGAACAAATACTCACAAAATTTTAAACCCAGAATTTAGTGTTTTTGAAGAAAAGAAAATGGTTCTACTGGGTGTATAGTTATTTAAAAGGGAGAATACCTAATTATTAGGCATTAGGATTAGAATGCCTTGTGCAAATCAGCTCTATGAAACAACTGCTTGCCTTTGAAAATTTCTTTATCTTTTTTCAGAAAAGGTCTTTATGTGTAAAATGGAGTTAATGATAACCTCCATTCAATTTAACTTAAATGTTTTATGAGAATCCAATTAAATAATACAGATACATTTGTTTAATAAACTCAAAATCATCACAGCAAATATAAATACAGGTAACTGTGAGGTAGTCAAAAAGTAATAGATTGGAAGTCACAAAATGAGGATTTAAAACAGAGCCCTTCTACTAATTGGCTGTGTATATTTAAGACTTTCTGATCTTCAATACTTTTATATTAATAAAATATGTAACATACTGAGTTATCAGGATAATTGATAATTAAAAGTGTGGATACTTAATAACTCAATAAATATTCAATTATTATTATAAGCCTTAAATTTCAAAGATTTCCCAAAGAAATAAGCAAAAGAGATATTGCATAAGAGAAAAGGCTGGAATGATAATACACCAAAAGGGAGTTGGATATTTCTTAGCATGTGCTAAAGCTGGTGACATTTAAGTTCTGAAGAGCCTCCCCATCCTTTGGCTTATAGTTTGCCCTTAGTTAAGCAATAAATTAAAAGTGCAGCAACTACTTGCTAGATAAATTTATATTTAATAGCTACTAAGGGACATAGAGTTTCAAAATTGCAAGGCAATAATGTGCTGCCTTTTCCTTAGAAAATTACACGAGAAAAAGGAAACAATAAAAAAAAAAAAAAGGTGGAGAAGGAAAAGAAATGCTAAGTTCCACTTTCACTAACACTGGAAGACATCTGTTACAAAAACACCACAGTGTGAGAGGATGCACTGATGAATGTCTTCAAAGTATGGACAATTTCTAAAAAAGGATGCCTGTAGCTACAGCTATTAAAAACAAACAAACAAACAAACAAACAAAAAACCCTGGCAGAGCACAATCTCAAAGGAGGTAACATAACTAAAGGGAAAATCCCATAATTACTTTTTGGGAAAAGAGAATGGGAATAATAGTTTGGTCTCAGAAAATTCTATGGACCCATTGGCACCCTAAAGACTGATGAGAATCTGAATGAAGAAACAATAGGCATGTAATACACTAAGTGAAAAGAGCCAGGTTCAAAACTCTATAGAGGTAGTATGCCTGGGTGGCTCAGTTGGTTAAGCATATGCTTTCAGCTCAGATCATGATCCCAGAGCCCTGGCACCACGTCTTGCATCTGGCTCCTTGCTCAGCAGGGACCCTGCCTCTCCCTCTGCCTGCTTCTCATTCTTTCTCTCTCTCTTTGACAAATAATTAAAATCTTAAAAAAAAGAAAGCATACAGATGATATGATTCCATTGCTATGACATTTTGGAAAAAGCAAAACAATGGAGACAGAAAACAGAACAATGGATGCCAGAGGCAAGGGGTGGAAAAGGGATTGATTGCAGATTTTTAGACAAAAATCGCTAAGGTTCATACAAAAAACCACCAAACAAGAAGACAAAATGGAAACAGAACAAAATAAAACAAACAAAGAACAAATACACACTAGCAACAACAATGAAAAAAGATAAGAAATCTGGGAATGAAATTATTAAGAAATATACAAAGATTATATAAATAAATTTTAAAACACCAATGAGAGGAATAAAGACTTCAATAAATGGAAAGCCATGTAATATTATTAGATAGAAAAAAAAGAAAGAAAGAATGTCCCAAAGAACTTACTTCTGCCTGAATTAATTTACAAATTTCCTGTGATGAATAAAAATGACAAATACTTTTATTAAAAATAATACTAGGTAACTCTAAGGATTACATTAAGAAAAGTGTGACTAGGTAGTCAAGATGGCGGAGGAGTAGCAGACTGAGATGACATCAGGTCGCAGGAGTTCAGCTAGATAGTTATCAAACCACTCTGAACACCTATAAACCCAACAGGAGATCAAAGAGAAGACCAGCAATTCTAGAAACAGAAAATCAACTACTTCCTGAAAGGTAGGATGTGCAGAGAAGTGAATCTGAAGATAGGGGAAGATTGACTACAGGTGGGAGGCAAGCAGTGGAGAAATGGAGCACAAAATCAGAACTTTTAGAAGTCTGCTCCACTGAGGGACATCGCTCCAGAGGCTAAACAGTGGTGGAGCCCTCACTGTGACAGTGTGGTCTCAGGTCCCAAGGGGTCACAGAAGGATCGGGGGGTGTCTGAGTGTAGTAGAGCTCACAGGTATCAGAGTGGGGAAGCTGGCTACAGAGATGGAGCTGAGGAGTGAGCTCTCAACTCAGGGTTACCTTAAACTGTGATCCATGGCACAATCAGCCCACTACTCTTTGAGCAGGGACCTCAAAAGTGGCAGTTCCTGGGAGACTCACTTTCATCCGCCAGAAAAGCAGAGCAGCAGGAATCTGCTGGGTTTGGAGACTCCAAACGGGGCTGTGTGCCAGGGACAGAAGTGCTCGCTCACAGGCCAGTTGAGCTAGGAGCATGGCGAGAGACCAGGGAGAAAGGAGTGACTGAGTGCTTTTCTCCAAGGGTGCACTGAGGAGTGGGACCCCAAGCTCTTGGCTCCACTGGGCCAGAGACTGGGAATCTGCCATTGTCATTCCCGTCCTCCAGAGCTCTACAGAAAGCCTTCAGGGAACAAAAGCTCCTGAGAGCAATCTTGAGAAGATTACTTAGCCCAGCCCCTGGCAAGGGCAGTGCGATTCTGCCTCGGGCAAAGACATTTGAGAATCACAACAACAGGTCCCTCCTCAAGACGATTAGCAAGAACATCCAGCCAAGACCAAGCTCACTGATCAAGGAGAACAGAGGAAACCCAGAGGAGAGAAAAGCAAAGCATGGAATTCATGTCTTTCTCCCCATGATTCTTTAGTCTTGCAAGTTAATTTATTTTTTTAATTTTATTTTTTCTTATTCTAATTTTTTTTAACTTTTCCTCTTCCCTCTTTTAACAATTTTTAACTAGATTATTTTTTTTAAGATTTTATTTATTTATTTGACAGAGAGAGAGAACACCAGTAGGCAGAGAAGCAGGCAGAGAGAGAGGGAGAAGCAGGCTCCCCTCGGAGCAGAAAGCCCGATGTGGGGCTTGATCCCAGAGCCCTGGGATCATGACCTGAGCCAAAGGCAGAGGCTTTAACCCATTGAGCCACCCAGGCGCCTCTAACTAGATTATCTTAACAATACGTTTCCAAAAAAATATATTTTTAAACTTTCAATATTATAGTAATATTTTATCCTTCATTGTATTTAACTTCATTTTTTGTATACATATAGGGTTTTTTCTTCTAAAAATTTATGGGATACAATTTCTCCTACTAGATCAAAATATACCCTAAATCTAGCACAGGGCTTTGTTCTAGTTTTCAGCCTGACCAAATTATCTCCACTTTCTTTTTCTTTCTTTTTCCAACCAACTTATCAATTCCCTTTCTAGGTTTTTTTTTAAATTTTCATCTTTACAGTCATATTCCAAACCTCAAACCTTCATCATATTTACCCTTATTTCTGTATATATGTAAGTTTTTTTTTTTCTTTAAAATATTGGGAGGTAGTTTCTTCTAAGAAACCAAAATACCACACAAAATCAAGTGGGTGGCTGTGTTCTATTAACCGGTCTACTTTATATATAAATATTTTTTTTTTAATTTTTTAAACTTCTTTTTACTCCTATTCTTTTCTCCCCCTGATTTGGGGGTCTCTTCTGATTTGATTAGTATACATTCGTCTGGGGTCTTTGTCACCCTTTTAGTGTTTTATTCTCTTGTTAATGTATTCTTATCTGGATAAAATGACAATGTGGGAAAAACTCACCACAAAAAAAAAAAAAAAAAAGAACAAGGGGCAGTACTGATAGCTAGGGACCTAATCAATATGGACATTGGTAATATGTCAGATCTAGAGTTCGGAAGGATGATTCTCAAGGTGCTGGCTGGGTTCAAGAAAGGCATGGAAGATATTAGGGAAATGCTGTCTGGAGAAATAAGAGACCTTTCTGGAGAAATAAAAGAACTAAAATCTAACAAAACTGAAATAAAAAAAGCTATTAATGAAGTGCAATAAAAAATGGAGGCTCTTACTGCTAGGATAAATGAGGCAGAAGAGAGAAATAGTGATATAGAAGACCAAATGACAGAAAATAAAGAAGCTGAGCAAAAGAGAGTCAAACAACTACTGGACCACAAGGGGAGAATTCGAGAGATAAGTGATACCATAAGATGAAACAATATTAGAATAATTGGGATTCCAGAAGAAGAAGAAAGAGACAGGGCAAAATGTATATTGGAGCAAATTATTGTAGAGAATTTCCCTAACATAGAAAAGGAAACAAGCATCAAAATCCAGGAGGCATAGAGAATCCCCCTCAAAATCAATAAGAATAGGTCCACACCCCGTCATCTAATAGTAAAACTTACAAGTCTTACTGACAAAGAGAAAATCCAGAAAGCAGCCAGGATAAGAAATCTGTAACAGAAAATGTTCAAAAATATCAGATTGGAAGCAGACTTATCCACAGAGACCTGGCAGGCCAGAAGGAACTGGTATAATATATCCAGAGCACAAAATGAGAAAAACATGCAGCCAAAAATATTATATCCAGCTAGGCTATCATTGAAAATAGAAGGAGAGATAAAAAGCTTCCAGGACAAACAAAAACTAAATGAATTTGTAAACACCAAACCAGCCCTACAGGAAGTATTGAAAGGGGTCATTTAAGCAAAGAGAGAGCCTAAAAGTAGTAGACCAGAAATGAACAGAGGAAATATACAGTAACAGTCACCTTACAGGCAATACAATGGCACTAAATTCATATCTCTCAATAGCTACCCTGAATGTAAATGCCCCAATCAAAAGACAAAAATACAAATCAAAACCACAGAAGGGTATCAGAATGGATTAAAAAAACAAGACCCATCAATATGCTGTGTACAAGAAACTAATTTTAGACCCGAAGACACCTCCAGATTTAAAGTGGGGGGGGGGTGGAAACCAATTTACCACGCTAAAGGACATCAAAAGAATGCTGAGGTGGCAATCCTTATATCAGATAAATTAGATTTTAAGACAAAGACTATAATAATAGATGAGAAAGGACAACTATATTATACTCAAATGGTCTCCCCAACAAGAAGATCTAACAATTTTAAATATCTATGCCCCTAAAATGGGAGCAGACAAGTATATAAGCCAATTAGTAACAAAATCAAAGTAACATATCAACAATAATACAATAATAGTAGGGGACTTTAATACCCCTATCACTGAAATGGACAGATCATCCAAGAAAAAGATCAACAAGGAAATAAAGGCCTCAAATGACACACTAGACCAAATAGATATCACAGATATATTCAGAAAATCCCATCAAAAAGCAACAGAATATACATTCTTCTCTAGTGCACATGGAACATTCTCCAGAAAAGATCAAATCCTGGGTCACAATCAGGTCTCTAATGGTACCAAAAGATTAGGACCATTCCCTGCATATTTTCAGACCACAATCCTCTGAAGCTAGACTCAAACACAAGAGGAAAGTTTGAAAGAACCCAAACACATGGAGGCTAAAGAGCATCCTACTGAAGAAGGAATAGGTCAACCAGGAAATTAAAGAAGAATTGAAAAAAATTCATGGAAACAAATCATAATGAAAACACAACTGTTCGAAATCTGTGGGAGACAGCAAAGGCAGTCCTGAGAGGAAAAAATAAAGCAATACAAGCCTTTCTCAAGAAATAGAACAGTCACAAGTACAAAACCTAACCATGCACTTAAAGGAGCTGGAGAAAGAACAGCAAAGAAAGCCTAAACCTAGCAGGAGAAGAGAAATGATAAAGATCAGAACAGAAATCAATGAAAGAGAAACCAAAAATCAGTAGAACAAATCAACGAAACTAGGAGCTGGTTCTTGAAAGAATTAATAAGATTGATAAACCCCTGGCCAGACTTATCAAAAAGAAAAGAGAAAGGACCCAAATTAATAAAATCATGAATGAAAGAGGAGAGATCACAACCACACCAAAGAAATACAAACAATTATAAGAACATATTATAAGAAACTACACACCGACAAATTTGACTATCTGGAAGGAATGGATGCATCCTAGAGAGATATAAACTACCAAAACTGAACCAGGAAGAAACAGAAAACCTGAACAGACCCATAATCAGTAAGGAGATTGAAGCAGTCATCAAAAATCTCCCAAGAAACAAGAGCCCAGGGCCAGATGGCTTCACAAGGGAATTCTACAAAACATTTAATGAAGAATTAATACATATACTCCTGAAACTGTTCCAAAAAATAGAAATGGAAGGAAAACTTCCAAACTCATTTTATGAGGCAAGCATTACCTTGATCCCAAAACCAGACAAAGACCACACAAAAAATGAGAAATACAGGCCAATATTTTTGATAAACACAGACGCAAAAATTCTCACCAAAATGCTAGCCAAGAGGATACAAAAGTACATTAAAAGGATTATTTACCAAGACCAAGTAAGATTTATTCCTGGGCTGCAAGCTTGGTTCAACATCTGCAAACCAATCAATGTGATACAATATATTAATAAAAGAAAGAACAAGAACCATATGGTACTCTCAATAGATTCTGAAAAGGCATTTGAGAAAGTACAGCATCATTTCTTGATCAAAACTCTTCAAAGTGTAGGGATAGAGGGTACATACCTCAATATTATCAAAGCCATCTATGAAAAACCCACAGTGAATATCATTCTCAATGGAGAAAAACAGATCTTTTCCACTAAGGTTAGGAGCATGGCAGGTATGCCCATTATCTCCACTGCTATTCATGGTACTAGAAGTCCTAGCCTCAGCAGACAACAAAAAGAAATTAAAGGCATCCAAATCGGCAAAGAAGATGTCAAACTATCACTCTTTGCAAATGATATGATACTTTATGTGAAAAAAAACAAAACTTATACAGGAACTTGTACAGGAATTCAGTAAAATGTCAGGATATAAAATCAATGCACAGGAATCAGTTGCATTTCTATACAGCAACAACAAGACAAAAGAAAGAGAGATTAAGGAGTCAATCCCATTTACCTTCATGAAGATCAAAAGTTTTTGCACAGCAAAAGAGACAGTCAACAAATCCAAAAGACAACTGACAGAATGGGAGAAAATATTCGTAAATGACATATCAGATAAAGGGCTAGCACCCAAAATCCATAAAGAATTTATTAAATTCAACACCAAAAGAACAAATAATCCAATCAAGAAATGGGCAGAGGACATGAAGAGACATTTCTGTAAAGAAGACATCCAGATGGCCAACAGACAGATGAAAAAGTGCTCCACCTCACTCGGCATCAGGGAAATACAGATCAAAACCTCAATGAGATACCACATCACACCAGTCAGAATGGCTAAAATTAACAAATCAGGAAATGTCTGCTCTAGAGGACGTAGAGAAAGGGGAACCCTCCTACACTGTTGGTGAGAATGCAATCTGGCAGAGCCCCACTCAAAAACAGTATGGAGGTTCCTTAAAAAGTTTAAAATAGAGGGGGCACCTGAGTGGCTCAGTGGGTTAAAGCCCCTGCCTTCGGCTCAGGTCATGATCTCAGGGTCCTGGGATCGAGTCCCACATCGGGCTCTCTGCTCAGCAGGGAGCCTGCTTCCCACTCTCTCTCTCTGCCTGCCTCTCTGCCTACTTGTGATCTCTCTATCTGTCAAATAAATAAATAAAATCTTTAAAAAAAAAAAGTTTAAAATAGAGCTATCCTATGACCTAGCAATCGCACTACTGGGTATTTACCCTAAAGATGCAAATATTGTGATCTGAATGGGCACGTGAGCCCAAATTTTTATAGCAGCAATGTCCACAATAGCCAGACTATAGAAAGAACCTAGATGTCCGTCAACAAATGAATGGATAAAGAAGATGTGGTATCTATATATATAATGGAATACTATGCAGCCATCAAAAGAAATGAAATCTTGCCATTTGCAATGATGTGGATGGAACTAGAGGGTATTGTGCTGAGCAAAATAAGTCAATCAGAGAAAGATAATTATCATATGATCTCCCTGATATGAGAAATTTGAGAGGCAGAGTTGGGGGTTTGGGGTGTAGAGAAGGAAAAAATAAAACAAGATGGTATCAGGAGGGAGACAAACCGTAAGAGACCCTTAATCTCACAAAACAAACTGAGGGTTGTTGGGAGTAGGGGTTAGGGAGAGTTTGGTTGGGTTATGGACATTGGGGAAGGTATGTGCAATGGTGAGTGCTGTGAAGTGTGTAAGCCTGATGATTCACAGACCTGTAACCCTGGGGCTAATAGTACATTATATGTTAATTAAAAAAAAAGTGTGACTAACCAAGAAATTTCTAGGGGAAATATAAAATAATGACTAACCAATGGATATTAAGATATATTATAGTATCTATAAAATAAATAATTTGAAAAGAAGTATTTTAGTGACACCTGGGTGGCCCAGTTGGTTGGATATCCAACTCTTGATTTCAGCTCAGGTCATTATCTCAGGGTTGTGGGATCCAGAACACATTAGGCTCCATGCTCAGCATAGAGTCTTCTTGATATTCTTTCTCTCCCTCTCACTCTGCCTCTCCCCCTACTTGTGCTCTCAATAAATTAATAAATAATTAAAATCTTTAAAAATATAATATAGGTACTGACCTGTACTAAACTATTGAGGTAAGAAACATGATAGTTTTAGGGTACCTGGAGAAGAAATTCAGTTAGAAAATTTCCTGACTTAATTAAAAAACAATTTCTAAATAGTTTACTAATTTTAATGTAATAAATGACAGTATGAAAGTCTTGGAAATAAACATAGAATAATTATTTTTAGAACTCTAGAATGAAAAAAGCCTTTATCCATTTGACACAAAGCGTAGAAGAACAAAAGGAAAAAAGGATTTTTAATATATATTTAAAAAATTGTAGGAGAAAAAGACAAGTGACAAGCTGCATAGAACATTTGCAATATAATAATTCCTATTATTATAATTAATATGATTGATACAGATGTATGGATATTGAATAATTTCAAATATTTTTAAGTTGAAAACAGCAAGATATAAACAGTACACAATCTATGCTACTATTTATAACAAAAATCAAAATATTTTTCTAGACCTATAAGAATGTTTAGCATAGAATACTTCTTGAAGGTTTAATGATGGGATATTGTTACCTCTGCAATAGGAACTGGTGAGTGGGGTTCAGATTGGGGGAGAAAACTTTCACTTTATTTGCCATTGATACAATTTTTTAGTAGTAACGTATATTTTTCTAATAAGATTAACACTTTTTAATAGTAAAAATTCAAACCAACAATAGAAGGAATTATCATTTCCTGCTTCATAGAAACACTCATAAATAAAATAAAAATTGTTTGGGCATGACATATATTCTGAGCAAGGTAATTCATTATGACAAACACTAGCATGTTTTGTTTTTTCCTCCCCTTTCAGAAGAACTCATATTTCCTCCACAGCGATATTTAGGATATCATTTACTGCTCTTACTTTCATGCTCTGTTTGAGAAAGTCTACTCTCCTAAACTAAAAATTACTGCCTTGTTATGTCTGAAAGTAGAAGGGAATTCTACAACAGAAGGCCTGGATTCTACTCTTGCCTCTGCTACAAATAAAGAAAAGTCACTAAAACTATACGGGTCTTATCTTGACTTTTAAAATAAAATGCTTTAGTGCTACATGATTTAAAATTTCAACCGTGAAGAGTCTTGAATTATTAATTATATTGTTAATGAAGCAATATTAATACTAACCAAAATAGGATTTAAGGCAAATGATTTTTGTAGAAATTGAAAGTTCTCTACCATATGGTAAGACAAAAGATAAAAGGAGATAAAACTCTTAAAATGGCTTGTGGCCTCATAATATAGGCTGAAAATATATAAGGCAAAATCTGACAGAATTAAATAGAGAAATTGATAAATCCATAATCATATTGTGAAATATTTAACTACAGCAAAATTATAATAATAAGATGATTAAAATAACAAACTAAACAAAAATCTAAGTCTAGGGGCACCTGGGTGGCTCAGTGGATTAAGCCTCTGCCTTCAGCTCAGGTCATGATCTCGGTGTCCTGGGATTGAGCCCCACATCAGGTTCTCTCCTTGGTAGGGGGCCTGCTTTCCCCCTCTCTCTTTGCCTGTCTCTCTGCCTATTTGTGATCTCTGTCTGTCAAATAAATACATTTTAAAAATTTGTTTAAAAATTGAAGTCTACCAGAAGTATATAGAAATCTGTACATCAAAATAGAAGACATGTTCTCTTTAAGCACACACAGAATATGTAACAAAATGGCCATATTCTAGTCCAAAAAGTAAGTCTCAAAATATGGCAAATAATCAACCTAATAATGGACACCTGTTCTTAGCACAATGGAATTAAATAAAAAATCATTTATAAAGACTGTTAAGCTCCTCATATGCTTTAGCCCTAAAAATAATCACTAAGCATTTTTCTTGATCAATAGGACCTCAATCAGGAATTCAGAAATAAAGAAAGATATTATGGCAAAAAATGTATAGATTAAGAAGCATGAACAATTAAAATTAATGAAATAGAGAATCTGTTCCCAAATGGTGAAACAAGGATCCAAAAATCCTCTCCTTCATAAAAGCAGTAAAAACTGGCAAAATCTTGAAAATCATTTTCTGAACTCTAGAAATTCAACAAAGTCTAATAACAATTCAATGACTGTTTACTCAAGAAAAACTGCTGAATATCAGTATTATGTGGTGTTTTAATATGTACCAAACCCATTTCCCCATCCTTAGCTTCATCATAGATTAAAAAAAAAAATGGTCCCTAAGTCCCCAGAGGGGGCAGATGTGTTTGGAGCTCCCCCCAAAGCCCAAACTCTAGAAAACTGTTCGATGGGGGAAGAATGGCCTTTTCAAGAAAATGTGCTGCAGGAACTGGATTCTCACATTCCAAAGAAACTTTACACCATATATAAAAATTAATTCAAAATGTATCATAGACCTAAATATAAGAACTAAAATAACACAACTATTTGAAGAATACTTAGTTACCCTAGATTAGGCCAAGACTCTGAATAGTCATTTCACCAAAGAGCCTATAAAGATGACAAATACGCATATGAGAAGATGCTTAACATCATTAGTCATCAGGGAAACACAAATCAAGCACAAGATACCACTTCATACCCCCTAAAATGACTATAATAAAAGAGATGGACAATACCAACTGATGGCAAGATTGTGTAGAAATTGGAGCCCTCAGGCATCACTGGCAGAAATTTAAAATGACACAGCCACTTTGGAAAACACTTTGGCAGTTCCTCAAAATGTTAAACGCTGAATTACCATAAGAGCCAGAAATTCCACTTTTATTTGTATACACAGAAGAAATGAAAATGCATGTCCACACAAAAGCTTGCACATGAATATTCATATCATAATTCATATAATAAAAGAATAAAAATTCAAATGCTTGTCAACGGATGAATGGGTAAACAAGATGGCATATCAATACAATAAATATATTATTCAGGAACAAAAATAAATTAAATACTGATATATAGTAAAACATGAATGAATCCTAAAAACATGCCACATGAAAGAAACCAGTCACTAGAGACCTCATACTATATTATTCCATTGTTAAGAAATGTCCAGACTAGGCAATTCTATAGGAACAGAAAATAAGTTAGAGGTTGCCAGTGATGAAGTAGGGTTTGATGGGGAGTGTATGTATTTAAAATATGGAGTTTGGGGACGCCTGGGTGGCTCAGTTGGTTAAGCGGCTGCCTTCAGCTCAGGTCATGATCCCGGCGTCCTGGGATCGAGTCCCACATCGGGCTCCTTGCTCGATGGGGAGCCTGCTTCTCCCTCTGCCTCTGCCTGCCACTCTGTCTGCCTGTGCTCGTTCGCTCTCTCTCCCTCTCTCTCTGACAAATAAATAAATAAAATCTTTAAAAAAAATAAAGTAAAATATGGAGTTTGTTTGGGGGAGGGATTAAAATGTTCTAAAATTAGAGAGTCATAATAGTTGCACTACTCTGTGAATATACTATGAACCACAGAATTGTGCACTTTGAAAGAATGAAATTTATGGTATATACATTATATCACAATTCATCTGTTTTAAAAAAGGGAATATGGTAATGAGTGTGGAAACTTGTAGAGAAGAAAGAACTCTACAAACACAACTTTTAATTCATTGTTCCCTAAGAATCATGATTTTTACTTCAATCCAATTAATCTGTATAACTACACTCAGCTCTTTAGCTCTGAAAACTATTTCATCTATACAAGGAAAAAACACAGCATACTGATATTTTAACTTTTTAAAAAATTTCTTCTCTGTGTAGTGTGGTAGTTAAATAAAATGGAGAATTCATCTTTAAAAGCTAATAAAATAATATATAGATTCAAGGATCCAGAAAAAAATAACCCTAATAATTTAGGAAGAATAAAATAAATATAATTACAGAAATTGATAAGATAAAGAAAAAAGTTATCAAAAAAGTGGAAGCCACTTGCCTGAAAGATGAATAAAATAAAGATAAACCTATGGAAGAACAAATACAGATACATATGCATGCATATATATATATATATATGTACAAATGAATAATAGGAAGGATGAAAATAGGAAAGTAATTGTGAAAGATATTCATATTCTTCAATATCTATCATCATTATTTTCATATTTGCCTATTTGATATAAAATATAAAAAATAAGAGTGATATGCATTTTAATGATAAATTTGAAAATAGGTAAAATAAGCCATTTTCTAGAGAAATATGTTACCAAAATTAACTTGAAAAGAAATAGAAAATCTGAACAGATCTATAATAAAAACTGAGTAATAAAATTATGCACTCTAACCAAGTATAGAAGAGAAAAAAAAAACCCCGCAAATAATGAAGTAATTGCAGAGACTGATAGTGTTAAGAAAATTTTATACCAATTAAAACAAGAAGACCAAAAGTATCATCCTTGGCAACTACTTAGAAGTCTGAACATTACTAAATTAGCAAACAGTTAAAGAGGGCTTCTTATATAGAATTATACTTAAATATTTTATAGAACCCCATTTATGTAATCCTCACAAAGTCCTATGAAGTGGGTGATATTATCAGCCCCATTTTGCACAGGAAGAAAGAGAGGCACAGAGAAGTTATGTAATTAATATGCCAGAGACACACAGCTAGTAAGTGGAGGAGCATGGATTTGACCTGTTATTCTGTCTAGTGTTAACAATGATTTGGAGACTGAGGACCTCTTATAAGAAGTGATGGTAGTGTATATCTGCACAGCTGCTTTGGATATCCTATTGGCAATGATAGACATGACATGTGCAACTGAAGAATGCATATGCACTTGAACACATGCTTCGACTTGTGCACACTTCCACAAGTAGACATCATAAGAGCTTTCACTACAACATAGTTTGATGTAGCAAAATGCTGGAAGCAATGTCAATGACCATGAACAGGAGAAGATGAACAAAACTACAATCTTTTTATACAAGAGAATGCCATAGGGCATTTAAAAGGAATAAACAGAACTATGTAAATACTATGGATGCATCTTAAAATCATATTTGTGACCCAAAAATCCAACTAAATCCTGCTGTATATATACTACATATGACTGTAAATTTAGGAACACAAAAATTACATTACATCTTGTGTAAGAACACAAACTATGAAGGAACAGAAACACCGATTTCAGAAAAGTAGCTACCTCTGGGAATGGAAGAATGGATGACAGAGGCCTCAAAGTTATCTAATGTTCCGCTGCTTTCAGAAAATGATTTATATCATGAATAGCATGAATAAATTGGATAAATTTTCAATATACTAAAATATTACCTGTGAATACATTATTCTCCAATATGTTTGAAAGAATTCATAAAATGGAAGGTGATTAGAAACCTGTATTTTTACTTTCTTTTTTTCCCAAGATTATATTATTTATTTATTTATTTACAAGATTATTTATTTATTTATTTATTTGAGAGAGAGAGAGAGAGCACAAGAGGGGGAAAGTCAGAGGGATAAGCAGATTTCCTGAAGAGCAGGGAGCCCGATACAGGACTCAATCCTAGGACTCCAGAATCATGACCTGAGCTGAAGGCAGTGGCTTAACCAATTGAGCCACCCAAGCACCCTAAGATTTTATTTTTAAGTAATCTCTGCTCCCAACATGAGGCTCGAAGTCACAATCCCAAGATCGAGAGCTGCATGTTTCACTGAGTGAAACAGCCCAGTACCCCAAAAGCATATCTTGTTTACTCTGAACAGTGACTGTTACATTGACTCTTTTATTAAAACTGCCCAAAGACTTTTCAAGTTCTTATACTTACTATAGTCATTTTGTGTTGAGAATATATTTGATAAATGTTTACTTGATTACACATGACTATAATAAACCTGTTCACAAAAATAAAAATTCAAAGTATAAATACTCAAATTGTTTCTATTTGAACTCTGAATCTTGATAACTTCTCCAAATGCCTCTACTTTTAAGATTACTGTTAGTTTACCAAATTATTGTTTCTTTTTTGAGAAACTAAAAGAGTGTAATGAATAATCTAATATGTAATGTCATAAACTACTGGGAAATAATGAAGACTGGATTTCAAAATTCCAAGTCCTTACATTGTTTTTTCCCCTTAATAATAAAAATGTAAAAAAAATCTGTATTAAAATATTTGGTGGGACGCCTGGGTGGCTCAGTTGGTTAAGCGGCTGCCTTCGGCTCAGGTCCTGATCCCAGTGTCCTGGAATCGAGTCCCGCATCGGGCTCCTTGCTCAGCGGGGAGCCTGCTTCTCGTTCTGCCTCTGCCTGCCACTTTGTCTGCCTGTGCTCGCTCGTGCTCTCTCTCTGACAAATAAAATATTTGGTGATAAAATACAATGAAGTATTTTCTCATGTGTTTCAATTTTGATGTAAGTATAATATCTTCTTTTGGGGCAAATTCAATTTGGAATGAATATTATCAAAATAAGTAGTCCTTCATTTTTGTAGATTACTAACTTTTTTTTTCAATATGCTAGCTCTTAGTCTTATATTCAGTTTCATAAATGACTGAATCATACAGCTCAAACCACCAAATAAGACTCAGTATAGAAGAGGCTTGAAGTTCTTCTACTTTGCCATGAGAAGACATATGTATAAAACAAAGATTACAATTACATTTTTTAAAGTGATGAATTTCATTTTTGTAAATGTAGCACATCATAAATAGCTTTTAAAAAACCCTCAAAGGTCTGCTATATGCAATTCTTTTTTCTTTGATTTTCTTTTAGTCTACTACAGATTTGCACAATGATTGTTACATGACATTATATGAAAGCAGTAGATGACTTGTCTAAGAAAGAGTTCTTCTCTAGTCCTTTTGGGGTAATTGTTATGATGACTCTACAACTAGCAAATCTAAATGAATAGCTCCTGATTCTTTATCATACATATAATGTCTTCAAACAGAAATTGATATTATAGTTACAATGTTTTCTCTCCTGCAATTTCAGTTCTTATTTTCTTTTTTTGTTCTCATATTTAATAACTTATTTGAATTTCTTTGTCTCTATCATCAGATACATTTCCTCTATCGACTAGCAACCTTCAAAGTGGTCTATTGTTTATTCTGGTTCAATATGTATCATTACTTCCTTTTCTGCATTCCTTCAGCTACAGCTATGTTGGGAATGAATGATAGTGAAATATTACTGAAGTGTGATATACATAATGGCAGAGGATATAGAATCTATGAAATTCAAACTGATAAATTTATCAGATTATATCACAGACTGTCCATCAATATTCTTTTTTAAAAATATTTTATTTATTTATTTGACACAAAGAGAGATCACAAGTAGGCAGAGAGGCAGGCAGAGAGAGGGGGTGGGGAAGCAGGCTCCCCGCTGAGCAGAGAACCCGATGTGGGACTCGATCCCAGGACCCTGAGATCATGACCTGAGCTGAAGGCAGAGGCTTACCCTCTGAGCCACCCAGGCGTCCCTGTCCATCAATATTCTTGAGAGCTGGGGTGCCTGGGTGGCTCAGTGGGTTAAAGCCTCTGCCTTCGGCTCAGGTTGTGATCCCAGGACCCTGGGATGGAGCCTCGCATTGGGCTCTCTGCTCAGCGGGAAGCCTGCTTCCTCCTCTCTCTCTCTACCTGCCTCTCTGCCTACTTGTGATCTCTCTCTGTCAAATAAATAAATGAAATCTTTAAAAAAAATTCTTGAGAGCTATTTTTTTATTCATTTGTTTGTTTTTCTTCATTTAATTACTTATCTGAAAAGTTCCTGGATATTACTCCTCAGTCATTCTGCTTTATATTTCAGGTTTCTTAAAAAGTTATCTATTTTTTCCATTAATAAGTGGTAGGAATCTGCATTTGGGGTGTGTGTATATATGAAAGAGAGAGAGTGATCTCATTGAGGGGTAAGAGATTGAGCAAAAATCTTTGCATTTCTAAGATACTGCTCAGTGCTTTTTGCTAGGTTGTATTTAATAAATACCCAAAGATATAGATGTAGTGAAAAGAAGGTCTATATGCACCCCAATGTTCATAACAGTAATGTCCACAATAGCCAAACTGTGGAAGGAGCAGAGATGCCTTTCAACAGATGAATGGATAAAGAAGGTGTGGTCCACATACACAATGAAATGTTTCTCAGCCATCAGAAAGGATAAACACCCACCATTTGCATCAACATGGATGGAACTGGAGGGGATTATACTAAGTGAAATAAATAAAGCAGAAAAAGACAATTATCATATGGTTTCACTCATATGTGTAACATAAGGAATAGTGCAGATGACCACAGAGGAAGGGAGGGAAAACTGAAGGGGAAGAAATCAGAAAGGGCGACAAACCATGAGAAACTCTGGATTTTTGGAACAAAATTAGGGTTACAGAACCAAACTGAGAGTGGGAGGATGGGGTAACCAGATGATGGGTACTAAGGAGGGCACATGTGATGATGAGCACTCGGTGTTATATGCAACTAATGAATCATTGAACACTACATCAAAAACTAATGATGTGTTATATGCTGACTAACAACACAAATAAATAAATAAATAAATATAAATAAAATACCTGAAATCGCATAGGTGAATGAATGATTAATTATAAGAATCAATGAACGAATAGCCCAGGATACATCAAATAGAGAGGAGATAAAAACGATTATGGGAAGACAAAAATAAGAAAAAGAATGAAGTAAAAAAAGGAGTGAGTGAGGAAGCAGAAAGATAAAGAGGAATTGTTTGGTAAACATTGGTCAATGTGAATGAAACTAATAGAGGAGTAAAAGAATGAAGATAATTGACATATCTGAAGTTTAGTACATGCAACTAATTCCTACAAAGCAATAAAAAAAAAAGGCAGTGATCTTAATAGGAAAACGGCCAAAGGAAATGAACAGATGCAAAAGGTTAACAGGAGTACAGAGAAATGCTCAAATTCATTATTAGAAAAATACAACTAAAGCAACAAAATATCACTTTACTCCAATATATTGGATAATAAAACTAGAAAGTTTAATTATTTTAAGATCTGGAAAGGATGTGGGGACTTTGGAAGTGTACTGTTGGTGAAGGTGGAGACTGTTCAACCATTCTGAAAAGAAACTGGTTCTACTTTCTCATAGGAAGTATAAGGGTACACTATGAGTCAGTAATTTTGGTCCCAAATAATTTTCATACAGATTTGCACAAATAGGCAAATGTGTATCTATGGCAGCATTACTTCTGCAGAGATTTAGGGCGATTTGATCATACTTATATTATAGAGTGGATAAACAAAAACAGGTGGGTACATGCCATATGATACTACATAGTGGTTAGAAACAATAGATTAGCTGTACACATAGCACAGATTGAAAAACTATTAAAAGCTTATTACTATTCTAGGTAATAGAGGAAGCTGTTACATTGAACAAGCATTTGCTACAAAATTATTTTTATGTATTTCAAAAGAGGTATAAAATAACTGATGCAGTCTCAGCTTTTAATAAAGTTAAAGTCTAAGTGGTGACAGAAATAAACTCATAGAACATTCACTATTCAAAGGCATTACAAGAGTTTGAGGGCACACCGCATAGGGAAATGCCCTGGATCTCTGTAGTAGCTTGTAAAAACTCTTGGTTTGGCGTCCTGTGGAATGAAGTTCAAAAGCTTTGCTCTAACATCTCTGCCACAGGCCCTGGGGAAATGAAGTAGCCTGTCTGGGTCTCAGTTTCCAAAGGTATAAAATCAGAGCATTAATAATATCTGTTGGTTTCCTGTGAGTTATAGATGAATTACCCATTGCATTGTGGATGCTTGAAAAATGGTAATTGTTAGTAATATTATAATAAGTAACTTGAAGAAAAATTCATAGAGAAGAGGGTATCAAACAGAGCATAGGATTTCCAGAATGTAGAAGATATTATCATCCTGAAAGGTCACAGATGATAATGAACAGAGTATGTGAAGGAGATGGTACAAAAAAGGGATGTATGTGAGAGTACTTTATACATTTTGGCAACTATTTATTTACTACCATTACTAATGAGGAAAAAAAAAGTAATAATGTGCCTCAAATGGAAATCCACAGTGGAAGATAATGAAAGATTAGTTTGGAGAGATAAGATAAGAAAAAAAATTTAAAAATATAAAAATTTAAAAATATATAAAATGAGAAATAAATAAGAAATAAAATAAGAAAAAAATGAAAAGGCCCTAAATAGCAGACTAAAGAATTTGATGTTCTTTCCATAAATAATTAATTTATTTTATTTTAAAATCATAAATAGACACTGATATGTAAAAATATCATTTCACTAACATAAAGAAGTGGATTGCCAAATTATACCCCCCAGCTTCCTTCCCCTGATCTTTTCACCTTTATTTACCATTATTTCCCAACATAGTTCACCTGTCTATCATTACTTTGTTCTTTTTTCTTTTACTTTTTCCTCTTTACTCTACTTGGGCTTCTTTCCATTAATTCTCATCTTCCAGATTTTATTTTCCCTCTCTCTTAAAAAAAATATTATATCCCTTCAAGTTTCAATATATTCTTCTTACAAACTAAAGAACAAGAGGATGAAAACAAAGAGGCCAGAGGAAGGACTGCCATCATCATCACAACACCTGGAACTATGGTACAGATGTTACCAACTGGAGAAGGAGGACTGAGTCCAAAAGACATTAAAATATGGAGAGAGAGGGCAGCAAAGAACTGGGGAAGTCAAAGATAAGTTCAAATTGTGGGCCCTGAAGACCAGAAGAAAACTAGATATGCTGCCAGGACTATGGATAATTGAGAGAAGAGAAAGAGTATATTTCAGCCAACTAATTTTGACATGATTCAATGCTAAAGAGAATTAAAGAGAATTGGATAGTAGGAAAGACAGCATAGTTAGAAATATAAATGCCACAGTAATTTGATTTGAGATGATAAAGGAAGATGTCCAAGAGAGCACATGTATGGGTACATGAGAATTAAGGTTTGGACTATATAATGGGCACAGTTTACCAATAGGAGAGCATACATTTATACAGTTTTGCTTTTATAAAATTATGAATTATATCCATAATCTCTTTCCTAAAAAATGATGTAAATTGAATGGAAAAATAAATATAATTTTTCTAAAGAATTCACAATATTTTCTTTTGGTATCTAATATAATTTTCATAAAATATTTTGTGGTTTAGTTAATAAAAAATGGACAAGAAAAGACATATTTATTTATTTATTTATTTAGTTAGTTATTTATTTATAAGAATTTATTTGTTTATTTGACAGAGAGAGATCACAAGTAGGCAGAGAGGCAGGCAGAGAGAGAGGAGGAAGCAGGCTCCCTGCTGAGCAGAGAGCCCGATGCGGGACTCAATCCCAGGACCCTGAGATCATGACCTGAGCCGAAGGCAGAGGTTTAACCCACTAAGCCACCCAGGCACCCAAGAAAAGACATATTTAATGAACACTCCTTTGTTCCTAGACATTTAAGGGAAATAAATAGTACATATAAAAAACTGATCTTATCCTGAAGAGCTTACCATTTGGTGGATGAAAGAAAACAGCATACCCAAAAAATTAACTATATTCAAGGCAATATGTATTATAAAAGTTATCTTTTCCTTAGTTTTGTTCAATATTTGACAGTCTCATCTCTAAAATATATCTTCAATCTGTTCTTTTCTTTCTTGGTGGAGGTCACCAATTATCTTTTACCTAAGAAACCTCCTTTCAACTGGTCCCTGTATTAAATATAATTTTTAAAATCTAAAAGTGGAAATAGAAGAGAATAAGATCCACACAAACATTGGTGGGGAAATCTAACCTAATTTGGGCTAAGAGAAAATAAGAAGGAATGCTATAATATTCTTCCCTATGTAACTAGAAATATGCTGCATATTTGCAAGTAAGTTGTCTACTAAACAGAAAAGAAACTAGAGATAATACAATCAGCAGCAATATTATGGATGTTCATAGTACAAAGAAATGAACATGTCAGGAGAAAAGTGATTAATGCATTACATATTAAGGCGGAAACATGTAAAGAACTGATAAAGTATTGAAATATCCAAGAAAATGAGAAGTACAGCTATATTAAATAAAAACTGAAGATCATAAAATAGTACTTATGGAAATATCTATATTTAACTAACAAGATATTAGTAATGAACTTAGAGAAAACAGAATCAGTTCAGCAATTCAGCAAAAGCCAGACTGTAAAGAATTTAGGAAGAAAGGTGCTGAGAGAAATAAAAAAAAATATGAAAGAACTATTGAAGAAGATTTAAGAGCAAAAAACATGGGGGAGTCATGATTCTAATTTGAAGCATAAAGAGTACCATTATTCTTCACTTTTAAAATGTCAAGAAGAATAAGCACAGGTATTGCATTCAGTAGAAGGGACACATTTTAGAAGCGAGGACCTAATTTAAAAATGATAGAGAAAAAGTAACAAAAGAAGGACCAAAAAAAAAGAAATTTTATTTTCAAAGTCCAATAGTTAATGGTTAATTCATTTTTTATTGAACTCTGAATCTACTGTTGGTTTTTTAAAAAGAAAGGAAGTGAATAAAATACAGAATAATTTTTATATATAAAAATTGGTTTAAATAAAAAAAATCTTCAATAGCTAACAAAACCTATATTATATGTAATAATGTAAATGCTGACAGTGGTCTTTGGTATACTATGTGTTTCAGAAGGGATAAGTTACCAGCAGGTTAAAATCTCTGTGCAAGAAAGCACCATATTAACTGTAAAGGGTAGAGTATACCTTTACTTCCCTCTTAAATTATAAACAAAGCAGGTGTGAAACAGCAATTTTAACAATGAGAACTGATACAGTACTGTTAGAGTTTCTCTCTGAGCTTAGAGTGGAAGGAGCCAATTACATTAGAAAGATTATCTTTGCATCTGGTCACATATTCAAAGGTTGAATTATTTTAACATATAACACAGGTTGTTACTGATTACATAGAACACAAAAGCATTAAAATAAGTCAATAGTTTTGTCATCTGTATCCAAAAACCAGTTATGGAGTCAATTCTCATGTAATATATGATTATATTTTCATCTACTGTTTCTCTAATCCAAACATGTACATAAATAAAATGACTATTATCACTATGACAAATTGTTATTTTTTTTCCAGCCTCTCATGCCAATTACTTTGTATAAGATTCTTGGAAAAGAAAGAGTCGAATAAATGTCTGCTAAACGTAGGCAACTTGGACTAAAATTTTAAAAGCCAAGAGAAATAATTACAAAACAACATTTGAAATAAAAGAATAAAATAACAATATTCTCTGCAAGAATATAACACTTTTGATTTCATATTATTTTTCTATAACTGGAATGAATATTATGTAAAACATAAGACAATAACCTATAACTTGACTTTTGACTTCAAGATGCTTATTATTCCATCAGAAAGATAAGGAATATAGAAAACACATAGATGGAAATATAAAACAGCAAATTAAAAATATGGACACATATTTTCATGGAGAATATATTCTAGACATAGAGAGGAGAAACAGAGAAAAAGAATATTTGAAAGACTATTCCCTTAAAGAAGAAATATTTGAGCTCATAGGTCTGAAAGAATACACAGGACATTTTGAGAAAAAGAAGGGAAGTACAATCTAAGCAGAAGAAACAAAATGAGAAAAGTTCATGATGTATAAGTTCTTGGCTGTCTGATGAAACCTGTGTGCCAGTTATCAGAAAGTCTTAAAAAGTGTAAAAACAGTAAGAAAAAAGCAAATAAAATAAGTATACATAGACAAAGGAATCAAACACTATATATTAAACTGTTGTTACTGATATTGAACCAAAAAACTACTTTTGGATGTAGTAATATGCATTCATTTTATTATGATATTTGATAACAGCTTGAACAGTAGGTCTGTGACTCCCATTATTAAAGTTATAGTGGTTTCCAAAGCCTGAATATATATGATATTTTGAGATATCAGAACAAGTTTAACATGATGTGAATGTCTATTACTTCAATTGGAGACACACAGTTGTTGCTAATTAAGTAGTATTAACTTTCAGTGAGACATTAAAGAAAACAAAGGTAATATTTTCTCCCAAAACATCCATGGACCCCTTCAATTCTGTCCATGGACTCCAAGTGTCCCACAGAATCAGGTAAGTCTCTGGAGAAGACACTGCAAATCTACCATTCGTTAAGTACCTAATGGGTATGGGGCATGGTAGCACTTTTTCCTGTTTAGCTTTGTAACATGCTATAAGGAAGACATTGTTAAAATGGGCACTGATATTTGAAAGATAAGAAAACTGAGGCTCAAGCGGTTTAATGTAGCCTGCCTAAGATCATGTACATAATGAATGCCAGATGCAGGATTAAAGTTCAAAGTCAGATTCCATAATCTCTCTCCTTCCCACTATGGAATCTGATAGAAAATCATCAGAATGTTTTAAAGGGACAGTTAGAAGATGAACACAGGCAGAACAAAGAGTTTATTTCAAGAGTAGAAGACATACAACTGGAAGTGTGGGCTAGGACCAGACTTTGGAGAGTTCTGAAAGCTTCAAAGAAAAATAAAAGTAAATGCTTTTGATAGTATGGGAAGAAGCCTTCCGGGAGGATGATGATGAAAGTAGCATTTCAAGAAGGAAGAAAACAATCTGAAGGACTGTGATTATGAGGATACTGTAATATGCTCTGTCCAGAAGATTTTAGAGTAGGTCTAAAATTACACATTCAGGGCACCTGGGTGACTTAGTTTGTTAATCATCTGCTTTTGGCTCTGGTCATGATCCCAGGGTCCTAGGATAGAATCCCCGTGAGGAGTTTCTCTCCCTTTGCCACCCCCCCCCCCATACTCTCAAACAAATAAGTAAAATCTTTAAAAAAAATAAATAAAATGACAAATCATACTTAAATGCCTCATCCAAACTTAGTTGAATCCTTTTATTAATTCTTCAAAGGTGTTTTTGGAGTATTCTCTCAAGATCTATTCTTAAATATACTGAGATACACAACACAGGAAAAAAAAAAAAAACAACAACAGAAAGGCACTTGTTATTCTTCAATCTAGCAAAACACACATCTACTTACCAACACTTGTGCAGCTTTCCCCATCCACATCCAGCTTCCACCCTGCATAGCATGAACACTTGACTGTGTGCTTGTGCTGCTCACACACTTGACTGCACTTTAGATGATTGCTACAGTAATCTATAATTTCACACGTTTTATTGTCTTTGTTGAGCTGAAGTCCTTCAGGACAGGAACAGACAATTCCTCTTCCAGGAACAACAGAACAGTGATTGCTACAGCCTCCATTGTTCAGTGAACATTCATCTATAAAAGGAGGGGAACAGATTACAGGGCATTATCAATTGTTTTGCTCAATTAAATACTAATCATTGAACTCAATTCTCTAAGGCTAGAATTAGAGCAAGGATATTATAAATGAATAGAGAAAGTTCTCTGGATTTTTTTTTTCAGGGATTGGGGTAGGAATAAAATAATTCATCGAATGACCAAATATAATTCTACATAATAAGAACTGGGAATGGAAGGTTTTCATTTCTGTAAAACTTTGGAGTATACTTTGTTTGACCCCATAGAGGTAAAGTGTGGTCAATGTTCTTTCTATTATAACTGGAAAAATTATGCTGAGCCTTTCAGCTGTTGAGCGAAATCAGTTGCTAAGGGCTCCCCAAGGACATACATTGATGATCTGAAAATTTGGCTTGGTTCATTGTATATAAACAGGCATATATGTATACATGTATTATATACATATATATATGTGCATATATATATATTTCTACATCTAGTGTCTGATTCATAATGATAATGCAGGATGGATTAGTTTGCTCTTTACTGGTTACAGCCATTTATTTTTAAGTTACATAAATTGTACATTGCACCCTATATATTGGTTATTATGATTGACTCAATGAGGCCATGAAAACATCATAAAAAATCAAGAATAATATACAAATACACAAAAAGTTGACTTGGTATTTGGACTAAAATAATGAGCAACCAGTATTTATTACATGGATAATATGATTGTTAATAAAGAAAGAAGCCTTTTCTTCCATATAATTTCTTCCTTATAATTTAGAATTGCATTACCTATATTTATTTCTGATTCTATTTCATCATAAATTGTAAGGTCCATGAGGGTATACAAAATTTTTGGTCTATTTAGCATGTAAATCCAATAGCTAGCACAGTGCCTACCATAGAATAAACAGTTAACAATATTTTTTGGATAAAAAAATGTTCAAATGAACTGTTACCCCCAAATTGAGCCACTACTTGTCCATTTCAAGATGACCTATTTATGCCATTGATGAAAATTGTAGATAACTGTTTTTTCAAACACACTACTACCTATTCTATCTATTACTAGACACATAGGAATAAGGCTAAAAGAAGCTTTGCCTTCCTTTGCTTTAAAAATATTTTTAAGTTATTTTCAAAACCTGTCTAATTAGGTTCTTTTTGAGACATGCTAAAACAGAATGCTGTTCAATGATTGACAAATTGCAGTAATAATCACTTATGTACCTCAAATATTTCCTGCTGTCTATGAAAATTTTTCTAGTTCAGAAATTGAGCTTAAGTATAGCACTTTTAAATATTTCTACTTTTTTTTTAAGTTCTATTAGGTCAACTTTTCTTCATACTATTTAAAGAAGTTACAATAATAAGAAAAGAGAAATGATTATATTAACTATTTTCTCTAAGAATTCATTTCAAGTTAGGCATTATTTTAGAAGAAAAAAGTAGATTCATTTGGCTCTCTCAATTATGTTTATTTACCCATATCATAATCATTTCAACACAATAGTAATTCAAAGGTATTTGCCCCATTTTAGTTCAATTGTCATTCTTTTTCAAGAGAATTACTGTAAAGAAGTATCATCATACCCAGGTGAAAAAAAATTGTTATAGTTCTCTTAGCTTATTTCAAATATGACTGTTCTTATAGTATTGAAGTGTCTCTTGCTGATATTATAGGTGGAATGAAGTCATAGATTAAAAAAAAAAAATTTACATTGATATCTAAAATCGAACATATAAATGTAATGCCAATATTTTAGCATCACAGGGGTACCTGGGTGGCTCAGTCATTTTGGCGTTCTGACTTTTTATTTTTGGCTCAGATCATGATCTCTGGGTCCTGAGATCCAGCCTTGTGTGGAGCTCTGAGCTCTATGCTGATAGGGGAGTCTGCTTCAGATTCTCTCCTTGCCTCTCCTTCCACCCCTTCCCCTGTTTGTTCTCTCTCTCTCTCAAAATAAATAAGTCTTATAAATAAATAAATAAATAAATTTATTTTAGCATCACTGAATGAAGATTGTTGCAGTTAGTGTTTCAAGGGTATTTTATAGAATCACAGAATCTTTGGAAGAAAAGACATTTATTACATAAATTTAAAATATAATAACAGATTTTTTTAATCACTCAGTATTCTATTAGTTCTCAATTCAGATCAAAATATGATAACTTTAGGCTTAAATGTAGTTGTCTTTTTAATTTTCAATTAGGTAGCTTCATCATTTCCTAAAGTCATTTTCTCAGTCCCTAGTCACCTCATTATTGTTCTTGTCATTCTGTTAAAATCTGCCTCATTACTCTATTGATATCATCTTCAGAATTATCTAGAAAACATATTTTGAAAATCTCCTTACTAAATGTCTGATCTCCCCACAGAGAAGGAAATGTAATTTTCTTTATATGTTCTGGTTGGCATATAAAAGATGACTAGTCAAAAGTGATTTCAAAGCTCAAAAGCTATCAGATTGAAATAACCATTTCAACTAGATATAGCATGACCAAGAAAGCTATTGTAAGAGGACTAAAAGCTTCAGAGAAAATTATAGAAACGTGAATAGTATTCAGTTGGTTTTATTGTTCAATTTCTTCCTTTCCTATCCTCTTTTTACAAAAATATTTCTATTGTAATGATTGGAAGGTATGATGAAATCCACTGGATGTTAGTAAACTCTATCCCATAGCTCCATAATAAAAAGGTTCTCTTGTTGAGAATAACTCACTGACAAAAAAATAATCATTTTATTGTGGAAATAGCATTAACCATCCAGTACTCCAAATGATGAGCACAATTATACAATTAAGTTAGTTGGCTATAGTCCAGCCTTTTCTGCTTCATTTTCAGGAATTTCTGATCATATTTAAAAACTTTCAATAGACTTACAGTCCCTGAAAAAAGTGGAGATAGGATTTGTTGCTAAATATTATGTTTAAAGGAAATAAATGGAAGGAGTGTATGCTACTATAAGTATCAGCAAGTGGACTAAATGTTTCTAGTCTCCAGAAAGAAACAAATCAGTGAAACATGCAATACCACAGAGATCGCCTTCATCAGACCCATCTGGACAGTCCCTTCTCCCATTGCAGAGTTTCTCTGGCTGAAGGCAGGCTGACGTGTCATTAGCACAAGGGTACTTGGGTGGTCCACATAAAAAACTGTCACAATCATCTTCATCTGACTGATCTTCACAATCGATATCTCCATCACATATCCAAGCTTTGTTGATGCATCTCCCTTAAGGAAACAGAAACATCATCCATTTGGTTGTTGTAATTAAGTCACTGTTGTAATGAATAGTCACTACCATCTTCAGTCAGAGGCAGAACTATGTGCTATTACCAAGAAATCTATTTGCTGACAGTCTGACAGTTTATTTTCTTAACTATTTGAATAGCTCTCGCACTCCAGTTAAAATGATCTTAAAGTTAAAACCTTAATATTTTCCTTGGTTTCAAGTTATTGCCTAGCCCTATTAATAAAATAACTTGTGCACTAATTGAAAGCTTCATTATGATACTTCAAAAAAAAAAAAAACACTAAACAAGCATTTGTATGTAAGTCACTTTTAGAGACCTAAATTCAGGTACATGTTATCTGATTCTGCAGCCCTAAATTTAAGCAAATGGCTTATTTCATAGGAGAATATGTCCTTCTGTTTACATTTATAAGTCCAAGACCTTAACTCTTCCTCACACCTAGTCATGTGTATTCCCTTTCATAAAATATAAATGTTATTAAACATTTTGATAGCTAAGGTATATACAGACAGGTGTTATTGAAATGTGTTTTTCTTTATTGACTTTGAAAGGAAAAAAATGATTATTGTTAGCTAGCAGTTTTCAAAAGTAAAAACATGAAACACAGAGAAAGCAATGGCCACTGTCTATGTCAACCTTTTTTCACTCTAAAATTTTCCAGAGTGGTTATGTTTTTCTTCTAATTAATTATCTTTTCTGGATTATGCAATGTTAAGGTGTAATGTAAATAAAAAATGGACTTGAAAAAAAATGGACTTGAAGATAAATACTGGTTATTAGCTGACTGTATACCAACAACTCATAAAAGGAGTAGGGCAAATGAAAGGGAAAAGAAAAATACTAGATTATATATGTCAGAGTCTATATATTCAGATGTCTATGTCAAACTGAAAGGTTATTAAATTTTAAAAATAATCAAAATATTGGTGAAAAGATGTTTCATTTGCAGAAGTACATAAATAATTTTCCACACTATGAAATCAAATGAGAAAAAAAGCACAAATTATCAGTTCCATAGTTCATATAAATACACTTCATAATCAACATCAGTTACTAATGAAAATACTCTTAAAAGAAGAAATGATGGGCACCTGGGTGGCTCAGTCTGTTAAACAGCTGTCTTAGGCTCAGGTCATGATCTCAGGGACCCAGGATCTAGTCCCACCTCAGGATCCCTGCTCAGCAGAGGGCCTCTTTCTCCCTCAACCTCTGTCTGCAACTCTGCCTACTTGTTCCCTCTTTCTATTTCTCTGTCAAATAAACAAAATCTTTAAAAAAAGAAATGATGGATATTTCACTGTTCAATTTGATATAAATGGAGAAATATTATAAGCTTTGCCTTTACATCACAAATAAAACTAATAAAGTTATTATTTATATTATCCCAGAAATACTATATAATATAATTAGAGAACAGAAATAACTGAGGTATAAAATTAGAAGAGTGTCATTACATGGAGTTAATATAATCAAGTAATCATAAAATAAAAAACTAAAAATTATAGGAAACTAAGAATTCAAAAAAAGATAGCTAGTTTCAAAAAATATACATGAATCTGTAGGGTTTTATATCTTAATAGACTAAAGTAGAAGATGGATTTAAAAATCTATCATAAAACAAAGTATTTAGGTTAACTGTATAAGAAGTATAGAGAATGTATACGCAGAAAATTTAAAAGTATACAAACAAACCCAAAAGAAGTCTTGGATAAAGAAATAATTTGGCCTTAGAGAAGCTTTATAGCTGTAAAATATTTTCCCCAAATTAATCCCAATAAAATAGTAGCCATATTATTACAATCCTATAAGCTTATCCTAAATTTAAGAAAATAAGAATGCAAATAACACTTGGAGTCTTCCTAAAAAATAGAAGAAATTTATGAGTAGGAACTGTAAATGCCAACTATTTAGAAGTATTTTGAACTAATGATAGTCAAAATATTTTTAACAGAATATCAATCAACACAACAGCAATTGAATAAGATAGAAATATCAAATACTCATCTACAAGGTATATGGTTTTAACATACAAAATTGGCTACTCAAAATAGTACAGACAATGGAATTACAAAATTAGTGATGTAAGGAACACTGCTTAGCCATCTGGAGGGGGGAAAAAAAGCTGAATCTTGATCCTTACACTAAAACATATTCTAAGTAGATCAAAGAAGTAATCATTTTAAAATAAGAATGATAGAAAGGAGGTGGAAAGATGGCGGAGAAGTAGCAGGCTGAGACGACATCAGGTAGCAGGAGATCAGCTAGATAGCCTATCAAACCATTCCGAACACCCACGAATCCAACAGGAGATCAAAGAGAAGAAGAGCAACAATTCTAGAAACAGAAAATCGACCACTTTCTAAAAGGTAGGACCAGCAGAGAAGTGAATACAATGCGATGGGAAGATAGACCCCGGGGGGAGGGGCCGACTCCCGGCAAGCGGCGGAACAACAGAGCACAAAATCAGGACATTTAAAAGTCTGCTCCATGGAGGGACATGAGCCAGAGGCTAAACTGGGGTGAAAACCTTGCAGGGACAGCGTGGACTCAGGTCCCGCGGGGTCACAGAAGGATCGGGGGTGTCTGAGTGTCGCAGAGCTCACAGGTATTAGAGCGGGGAAGCTGGCTGCGGAGACAGAGCCGAGGAGTGAGCTCTCAACTCGGAGTCACCATGAACCGTAATCTGTGACACGGGCTGGTGCTCTGTGCATGGGGTCCCCCAAGATCCGGGGAGACTCCGACCTGGGAGAGCCCAGAGATCTG